>CACTHL010000630.1:0-124078 GCA_902712375.1 Dioscorea dumetorum
ACAAAGGAACTAAAAGAGGACCGTAAATCTTTAAAATTGGAACTAACCTAATATTTTCTGTCACTTAAATCAGGAAAGTATGAATAGCCCTTGACCATGTTTGAATAAAAATTGCATTGTTAAACCATTGGTTTCCACCTTTGATTCTCTCTCAACCTTTTCACATGGCATATCATTTCGAAATACCAGCTCTTCTGAAAATAACTAAAAGCTCAAAGCATAGACATGCACCAAAAGCCTTTACACTAAGTTTAATAAATTTCTGAGAGCACAAGTTCAAGCAATGTACTGAATTCATTTTGCAAACATTTCTTCTTTAGGTTGAGCATCATGTTTGTATATATTGTTTGCTAGATTATGAGTTATTGATGCCAGACAGTTGTACTTGTGGTTTTTATTATTGGCATATATTGTTTGTTTTTTCTACATAATTTATTTATTTTTGGTATATTGCATTCTTGTTCTGTAGTGTTTATAAAACACTCATTAAAGACCGCCATAATAACCTTTAGAGGAAATCCTTCAATCTAGGTACTCTGAAGGTCTCCAGATTGTCAAAGTTCTTGATACAATCCCGAAGCATGTTTTGCGACGACCTCCTGGCTTCCCAACGCAGGTATCTTGGTTCTTTAGTCTCTTTATTCTTGTTTGTTAGTTTCTAATAATACTGATCACTTGAACCAACCCTTCATCAATTTTTTAGATTTTGTTTAGCCAAGCATTCTTTAACATTGATGAGTTTTTTTTTTTTTTTTTTTTTTTTTTTAAATCATGTCACCTTGCTTTGTAGAAATGGGGAAGCGACCATCTGCTCTGGTTTGCCAACTTGCATTCACAAACACCTCCTCGAGCTAGTAGATTGTATCAAGATGTCAACATATATAAGCCAGGTACCCGCATCGTGCTGCAGTGAATTAGCTGTGGTCTGGTCTACAAGATGCATTTAATAAAATCTAGTGCAAATTATCTTGTCCGTTTGTAAAGGAATAGTGAAGGAAATTAATTTTATTTATATCAATTACTAGAAGTGGCCGGTTGGAACTTTATTTGTGCGTCAATTATGGAGGGGATTGGGATCATATGTTTTGGCCGGGCTTCTTGGTAGTAAATTGATGTGTTCGATGCTGTTTTATCTCACCGTACACTTGCTGTATTTTTTTTTTTTTTTTTTTTTTAAAAAGTGGATAAACCACAATGATTAAAACAAAGAAAAAGTACAATGAGAAAGTACAACCAGCAACATGTGCCGGTTAAACCACAAACAGAGCAAAACCCACTAGCAGTGGGAAAAACCAAAAAAACTCCAAAATAACAAAGATGATCCCCATTGGAGGAGAGAGAGAGAGGCCCTCCTCTAGGCGATCTAAACTGCTATCAACTAGATCTCACCCGGTGAAGAAGGATGATCGTGGGGGCGCTCTCGATCTCGCGCCCCTGTTCGTGAGAAACTCCAAACTACGCTTGATCTTCAAAGTTGGTTCCTTTAGTTTGATTCTTTTAGGGTCCTGAGCTCGCATTTATCCACAAGAGAACCATATGATCAATTTTCAAAATAATAGAAACCGGAGAGAGTAAAGTATGCGTGAAAATGCGAGCATTTCTCTCAATCCAGTATGTTCCGGGTAATAGGTCTCATTAGTATATCCCGTAAAGGTAAGAGGGTTTTCTTTAAGCTTGATCTCCATGTACCCCATAGTTCATGTAGAGATGTAGGAATATGGGGAGTCTCAAAAAGGTTCCCAAAGTAGCTCCAAATATGTGCCGCTACATGACATTTAATTAGAAGGTGATCAACCGTCTCACTTCCGCATGACACAATACACAGTGGTTGTTTGCAAACGATTACACCTTCTAATGGCTAGATTTTCTAGTGTCAGGATTTTATTATCCCATGCCAACCAGCTTGAACAGATTGATTTTTTTGGGACATCCATTTTTTAGCAAAATTGGAGACACCCGGCAGCGAAGGCCACCATCAATCAAAAAATTATAAAAAGAGTTGACCGAGAAAACCCCATTCGCCGTTAGTTTCCACCGCTTTTCATCATTCTCTCGCCCTGGATCTGCGCAGGAGTCCCGTCCCTTAAACCACTCAAGCTAGGGAATTCCTCAAGAGGCAAAAGGTCCAGAAAATCGGCGAGCTCACTCACCGTACCTTCCGGGAGGTGAGTCAGTGCGTAAAGATGAGGCCATAAATCAACTGGTGCTCGACCATCTACCCAATTGTCCCACCAAAACAACGTGGAAGCTCCATCTCGTAATAGGGAGGCGATGTTTTTCTCCGAAGGCCGGTAGAATGTGAAGGAGTCCATTCCAAAAGAAGGACCTCCCCGCTTACCTCGTGTATGAAACAAGTTCCACAGTGGTCCTATTTCTAAGATAAAGTGCACTAATGATGTGGGATCCGCAACCATAACTTGCCGGATAGGAGTTTCCATCACCATTTCCCTAGTAATGCACTATTGAAAGTCGTCAAATTTAGGATACCCCAACCTCCTTGTTCCTTAGGCCTGCAAAGGCGCGTCCAACTCACCAGTCTGATTTTGGGGTGAAGGAGGTCCGGGCCCGACCACAAGAAGTCTCTCCTGACTCTATCAATACTCTTGATGACCCAGTTGGGGAGTCTGTAAATAGACATCCAGTAAGTGGGAATTGCCGATAGGACCGAGTTCAAGAGAGTGAGTCTTCCAAACTTGCTGTATTTTCACTAGATTGACTGGCTGTGTTTATTTAGTCTGAGTTGTAAATTTGCCGGTCTGGATGGGATGGTCAATTCCAAACTTGTAAAAATGATTGTATGGTTAAAACTCGAATGCATGCATCATCTAGTGCATCATTGATCGCATCTCCAAAATGGTAGTGATGACAAACAGCTCCAGGTTATGAATGAGTTTTTTGCAATTGACACCATTGGGAAACAAAGAAGAGAAAGGAAGATTTCTCATTATCATGGTGCAACAGGGTGCTGTGAGAATTGTTGCACGAACATGGTCATGTTCTCGTACGATGATCCCCCTTGTGCCATTGCTTTCTTGGCCATCACAGACACTTGCCTCGCTCTCTCTCTCCTCTGTGCCCCTTCTTCGCCGCCATCCATTAAACTCCTCACAGCCCTCTCTACGCCACCTCTCGTCACATAAACATGAGAGGCTTCCAGCAGAGTACCCCAGGTGGCTGGAACATCAACCCCTACTGGCACCCCGGTTCTCAACACATCCACAACGAACCTCTCATTGAGGAACTGATCTGCAAAATGTGGCCATGTTATCACAGGCAAGCCCATGGAGATGGCCTCCATCAATGAATTCCACCCACAATGCGTTACAAATCCTCCGATGGCCGGGTGAGACAGTATCATCATCTGGGGCGCCCATCCCTTGATGATTAGCCCTCCATTCTTGAGTACCCTATCCTCAAACCCCCCCTCGCCCAACCACTCGATCATCTCCCGGCACTGCAGCTCCACCTCTTTGATCACCCAGATGAACGGCCGTTGCGAGGCCTCAAGCCCCAACCCCACCTCCATAAGCTGTGAAGCCGATGTGAATGTCAGGCTACCAAAGCTGACATACACGACCGTGCTGGGTTTCATGGAGTCAAGCCATCTCATGCAGATGTGCTCATCGATGGTGGCATCGTTCCCTCTTGCTGTCAGATGACTGACATCCTTGTGGCAAAGCGAGAAAGGTCCCAGTGCCCATACCTTATTTCTCATGGCTTTCTGGTAGTTCTCCACGTACCATGGCTCCAACTCATGGAAACTGTTCACTACCACTCCTTCTGCTCCTTCATCAGCAGCTCTGATCTCCTCCCGGAGTTTTGCCCACAGATCCCCTTGGAAGAAGCCAGGCGCCTGCTCCTGGGTCACCTTAATCCGATCCTGCAAGCCCGGCACCAAGAAAGGTTCCCTCTCGCTTGTTATAGTGTCAAACACATTGTGAGAAGCGATGTTGTGCATGCACAAGAGAGTGAAACAGCAAATGCCGAAGAAAGTGAACCGTGGGATCTGAAGGCTGCGAGCTACGTCCCACGTCCATGGATGGCATGAGTCGGAGATTATGCAGCTCGGGTGGTGTTTGTGCTCTCGTAGGTATGTTTCTAGTGGTTGTTTCATAAGGCTGGTGGCCTTAAAGAAGTTGACCGCCAAGGCCGCCGAGGATATGACGTCGATGTTCTCACAACCCTCGGGGAGACCGGCTTCTTTGCATGGGAATGGCAATGACACCAACCGGATTGCGAGTCCCGACCTATCAAACCGGTCCATTGTGGTCTTCAATCTCGTCGCGTTCAAGGGTGTGGTTATAACAGGTGACCAAGACTCCCCCCACCGCGCTCCGCTATCACTGCGCCACCAACCATGGGGATCATGTGCCCCCTGGGCCATCAGCGGAACGAGAACGAAGTGAGGTTTCTGGGTGCTTGCACCATTAGCGCCACTCCTCTTCCTCACTTCGTTGCTGATCATTCCCTTCTTCTGTCTGGCTTGTAAATTGTCGATTCAAAGTTTCAAACTGGCCGGGGTGCCTTGGATATATGTATTATTGTACGAGTGCGCAACCATTTATAAGCGTTTATATGGGGAAATTTACAAGAGAATAATGTGATTCTTCGGTAAAATGGGTGGCTGATGCTTTGGCCAGCACTGCTGTTGCCTTTTTCTTGTTTCATTCTGCATGGATCCTAACGACGACAACGGGAAAAACAATTGGCAAGTTGCTTCTAGAAAACTACTTTGTGCATGTAAACTTGCTTCTAATTTTCCTGAGCCGGCTTCTTTGTCTTTGACGGGTTGATTTTCTCTCCTGCGCCGGCTTGAGAAATGGCAAATTTTCAGCGTGAAGTACATGACCAGTACCATTTCTTCCCATGGCTCCTCCTGCTTGATCTGCTTCTGCTGCTGCTGCTGCTCCCTGCTCTACGCTTGCAGACGTTGGCACTGCTGCATCCTACGGTCCTCCATACAACCGTAAGCTTCGCAACATAGATCTATAATTCATTTCATCAATGCCCACCGGATGAAAGTAGTATATATTGATCATCTATACATTCATGTAAGTACATATATCACACACACACCCCCCACCCCTAGCTGCATGTACCAACATGCATGCACATGGATACGCGCGTGTTAATTAATTTGCCGTGCCGATGGATGAACTAGATATATATATTGGGCATGCACAGTGACGGCGTGCTATAATGGAGACCCCTGTCAGTTCCCGGCAGATAGCTGCGGCTGTAGGTGAGGGGATCTGGGACAATGGCGCTGCTTGTGGGCGTGAGTACATAGTCCGGTGCCTGTGCTCGGCTACTCCGGGGGCATGTCTGGCGGACAGGACCGTGCGGGTTCTGGTGCTTGACCGTGGCACCGTGCTGCACTCCAGCCCTTAGGCCAACGACACCACCATAGTCCTCTCCAAACCTGCCTTCCGGAATATTGCCACCCTCTCTGCTCCAGTCATCAACGTTGAATTTGCAGTGTGAGTTCCACTGTAATTAATTGCATGTTGCTCTCTCTCTCTCTCTCTCTCTCTCTCTCGATATGTATATATATATGTCCATTCTCTTTTGCTTTTTTTTCCCCTTCCTTTTTGCATATATATTAATGAATTATATGATTCCTCAACGTTATAAAACAATTGACAAATTCTTTGCATGCGGGTATGACATGGACTTTTCAGTCAGTGGCGTGTGTAGCAGTAAGAGGTGGCAGATAGCTCTTGGTCATAATTAATTTGTGCTTGATTCGCGGTATGATCATGTGATCGGTGCTCGAAGTTATAGTTAGAGTTTGCTAGCTACTCTCCATATATGTTGTTAATTCACTTGCAAATCCTAGTAAATCAATATATCATTTTATTCTCTCTATTTTATTTATTTATTTATTTATTTTGCATGTGTTTTAATTTGTTGAGTTTTACATTCAACGTTGCAAATGAGCTGCACAAATGCAAGAATTACATGCGTGATTGAAGGAGAATGATCAACAATGAAGTCCCGCCATTTAAATTTTTATGTTAATTTTGGCAGCTTATAAATAACTCTTCTGTTTGAAGTCTTTGGCTCGTTTAGTTTTTGTTTTGAAAAACAATTAATCACTCGGCATCTAAATGGTTTTAAAAATATTTATCAAAACTTAAGATATCCTAAATTCAGTTCAGATGTGAGCCATTCAATTTGCAAATGTACTCAACCTAGTCATATAGTGGAGTAATATTTTACGGAGAAAAAATGTAATAAAATTGAGTCCGTGTTTGGTTACAAAAAAAAAATATGGTATAATAAAAATTATGTAAAAAATGCTTGACTATTACAGAAATTGTAAGATATTGTATTTTTGCTTAATTAACAAAATAAAAAATATTACATAAATATTCTACATAACGTTACAATGAGAAAAAACCACACATTTTACAATGAAAAAATATTCCACTTTGAATGGAATATTTTTATATGCCAAAACACCCATATTATGTAATAATTTTATAGTATAAATTAAATACCCAAATAGCCAATATAGCATAATTATCAAAAAATGTTAAATTATGGCAAATTGTACGGATTATGCCATAATTTTGGCCTATTCAAATAGGGATGTAAATGCACTAATTAATTTAGCGAAAATCAAACTTGTTCTAATAGGGATGTAAATGACTTAAACTAATGTCCATCGAATGTTTATTCAAAGAAGACAAAAACTCATATTTTCTAGACGTCTCTCGATATTTATGCATTGCGGTTTCAACATTGATCTTAATAATGATTAATACTCCTAAGCAAATATTATTTTCTCATGAATAATATAATTTTTATTGAAAAAGCATACCATACAACAACAATAACAAGAAGCCATACATAAGTTCCAACTATTTGGGTCTTTCACTTTATCGATTCTCTCAATTTTTAAAAATGTTTCTCCATATCTCTAACTTGAAGTCAGCACATTCCCTATGACCACAACATTAATGGCAAAATAGACGCACCAAGGGCACAATCGCATCTTGAATATGCTTAATCAATTCATTTATAAGTAAAGTAAATAGGTAAGGGATTAATGTTGAACCTTAATGTAGATCATAATAATGGGGAATTCTATGGACACTCCCCTTGTTATTGTAATACTAAGATAATCATATATATTTTATTAGGTCTACCTACGTACCTATTAGCCATAATTAGAAGGTGCAATCTATTGTAGAAGACCACCGTGTAATGTTTCATGCGAGAATTGAGACAATCGATCACCATCTAATTAGATGTCCAAGAGTGGCACATATCCTGGAGCTACTTCGGAAACATTTTTGAGACTCATCATAATCCTACATCTCTACATGACCTATGGGGTGCATGGAGATCAAGCATCAAGAAAACCCTTTTACTCTTTTGGGATCTACTGATGAGAGCTGTTACCTAGAATATCTGGATTGAGAGAAATACTCGTATTTTTTCGCATACTTTACTCTCACCGGTTTTTATTATTTTGAAAATTGATCATATGGTTCTTTTGTGGATAAATGCAGCTCTTGACCCTAAGAGAATCAAGTTAGAGGAACCGGCTTCGAAGGTCAAGCGTAGCTTGGAGTTTCTCATGAACAGGGCAACAGATCATCCTTCTTCACCATGCGAGATCTAGTTGATAACAGTTCATATCGCCTGGATTAGGGTCTCTCTCTCTCTCCTCCATTGGGGGTCGACTTTTGTTGTTTTAGAGCTTTTGTATTTTCCCCCACGACTAGTGGGTTTCGCTCTGTTCTTTATTTCTAGCACCTGTTGCTGGCTCTACTTTATTGTTTGTTGTATGTTATCTTTGTACCTTTTTCCTCTTTTAATCATTGTGGTTCATCCATTTTTTTCAAAAAAAAAAAAAAAAACATATTAAGGAACCTTTTCATGAATGAATGGTAATCTTAGACATGCATTGGAGTTGAGTTATTAACTTTATTAAGGACATTACATACAATTGCCATGGATATGTCAAGATAAAAAACATTATGATGATTCATTCGATGATAGATATATGGCCGGGGGCTATGAGTATTAAATATGATGATATATTTATAAAAAATTCCAAGTGTCGGCTCGTTAATTGGAAGCACTTATATAATTATGGAGATCAAAGAAGTTGGGCATGTTATGCCTCATAGATTTATAATTTTGCCTTAGCAAATAGTGGTGAAAGATCTCCGGTTGGAGATCTAACTAGTGTGGGATTTAGCTATTATTAGAATGACCAAACTACGAATTTTGTATCTATCGTTCCTAATACAAAAATCTTTTTGTGAAGCATGTAGGAAAGTATACTGTAAATATACATACGCAAAAAAACAACTTCAGATCATGCAAAAAAACAAAAAAAAAAGGGAACGGTTGGGATTAGGCACGCATATGTAGTCGGCTCCTCTCCAAGTGTCAGGGCACACAAACCTAACCAGTTGATCGCCGGAAGCTTAGCACATACAGCTCCGGGAATGAGCAAGTGTCATCACCCAAGGTTGCAGAAGTTCCGAGAGCAAAAAGAGAAGGAGGCGACTGAAGATGATTTGATATTCTCAAACCCTAACCAAGGCTTAGAATCTGGATATATATGTGCAATTTTCATCAACTGTCAAAAATTAATCTGTTGGGTTAAGATCAACAACCAGAAAAATATCGGTTAAAAAAAAATTAAAATATGTATAAAAAAATAAAATAAAAAAATAGTGAACCAAGTAAGAATGGTACACTGGTGTATATACTCTAAATCAATGTAATAAGATACAAAGAATATATGAGGGCATGAAACTTCCAGTACTCCATTTTCCGATGTGGGACACAAGCTTATATAAACACTAGCTATACACAGGTTTGGGTGTTTACTAGGTTGGGCTTGGCCTTAGCCTTAGTCCAGCCCATATCCAACAAAACAGACTCTTATCTCCTTATTTTTCGGGCATGTGTCTCCTTTGATACCCAAAATTAATCTAACATTTAAAACTTGACAGCTAATGGAGGTTTTACTTTAGTTGTACAACAAGATCTTTACGCTTGATAGCCTTGTTACCATGAGATGTAATAGGCTTCTAACTATCACTTGCATTTTTGTAACCCTGCGCTTAAAACTACCAATATTTTCCTTTCTTGCCCTATGCAGAATGAATATAGAACTACTACAAACACATATTTAATCCAAGGAGGCTCCTTAACACCTTGAGCAATTTGTGGGACTCTCGGAAGTCTTACCTCGAGACCCACTCAATGAAACTTGGTATCTCTTTATGAGGGCAGTTATTCGGTTTGTTTGGCTACACCAAAAAAAATAATTCTCAAAGTTAACCACTTGTTCCTTGAATGGATTTTTAAAATTCTTGATGCAAAATAGTTGAAGCTTAAGGATTTTTCTGGCATTATATATGAAGAGGAGTTTTAGTTCCTAGGATCTGGTGCAAGTGATCCTAATGAATCGCCAATCAAATTGAGCCCCGACTAACCCTTATCCATTTTCTCATATCCATCATGGTTGGAATATGCCTATATGTTTTTGTTATTATTAACGATAAGCATTTATTTTGATGTTCATATAAAATTTGTGTTACTATTTTAATAAGTTTTAAACAATATAGTTCATGTGTGCTAAGTTAAACCTTCTATTCATTATGGGATAATTAAAAAAGCATTATAGTTCACAAATAATATTTAATTATATATTAAAAATTTATAAAGATTTGTATCACATATGTTTTGAAAAAAAAATGTTAGTTGAACATTGTGATGATACTAATATATTATTAAATACAAATTTAGAAAAATATATTTAAATATCACATTTATTTTAATATATAAATTGGTGCCAAAAACACCAAATAAATGAGAAAAGTAATAAACAAATAAGAAGAATATCAAAGACATGCGATTATATTTCTTAAGTATGCAAAATTGAGCAATTATGTCTGACTTAAATCAAGATGGTGTTTAGGAGAGAATTAATGGATCAGAACGGCATAGGTGTTAATTCCAATATAAAACACTTAACCATCGTTTTAGTGCCAACTTATAATATGAGAATGGCAACTATAAACTCCATGAGAAGGACCATTCTTTACCGAATGGGTAGGAAATCATTTTCTCTCCAAGTGGAGATGAAGTTTTATTAACAAGTGTTCCAATATAAATATGGGATCAAAACCTTATTTCCATTCTCATTATATATCTAAATTTAAAAAAATACAAAATTTTTAATATAAATTAAATTTTATAATTCAACAGTTTTAGATATTTGTATACACTAGTCCATTATAACATGTCCTACTGAACAACAAAATGATTCAATAAGATTAAGGGGGTGTTAAAACAGTAAATAGGAAAAAAAAAAAGGGGTTTAAAAACTCATTTTATCATTGAAAGAAGCTGTTTTCGTTTCCGTTCCCTTTTCTTCGCTTCGATCCTATCTGATCCAATCCATGGACGGCGGCGGCTGTAGCTTACCTGGTCCGGCGATGAATGCTCAGGTGTCTCTCACTCCCTTTGTCTCTGAAACCTGGAGTTGAGTAAATTGTTAATTATGGATGCATGATTGTATGGCGTAGGCTTCGCAGTGTGATCTTTTTTCTTTTTTTTTCTCTTTATTTTTTTTTTGTTTTTGTCGTAATTGAAATTTGGTATTTTATTATGCTATATTTTCATCAACTCGGACATTGCTGAATAACTTGCTGTTGAAATTTGATTCCTTGATTGCAGACGGCAGCATAATCACACAATCTATTTCTCATCCAACATGCATTTCAACATCTTATTTGTTCTTATTTTCATCTTTTGATTCGTCAGTATCGTATAATTGATCAGTTCACTTTCTGTGATTTGTGCTGTGAGGCTGCGGTCTCTTCAATTTCTGAATATAATGAAATTTTGACTATTTTGTAAACAGTAGTAGTATGGAACGGTATCTATTTTGGTTTTGTCAAGTTTTTGTTGATCTTTTTAATCTCAATGGTCTCTTTTCTTAAGAAAACTCGAAAGACAAAATACAGCAGGGAATGATCATATTTTGTTTAGAAGCCATTTCATCCTTCGGGATTTATTATATCATTTATGCTGTTATATGTTAGTAATACATGCTTGTTTCTGGAGCACATTGTTAGCAAGCCATGAAATGATTATTTTGCATTGTCTTCTATAGGTTAGTTATGTGTCTTTTCCCGTATTTACTGATTTATTGTTATTGTCATCTTCTTCCATGTTAATTCAATCCAGTTTGTGAAGATGGCTTTTTACTTTTATCGCCTAAAGGTTTTCTTCAAGTCATGGCAATCCTTCTCGGGAGTTTCACCCACTTTGTGCCACGTGACGTGCGAAGCGCTCCTTGTTACGAACCTGGCGGTTTTGAGTATTCTGATCCTGCATTCCTCAAAGGTTCATGTTTTCTTCTTCAAATACCCAGGCTCCTGATCTAGTTTGGTCGAATTCCTTTTCTGGAGGTATAATTGCTAATGTTTCCTTTTAATTATTTACTTAATTGGCATGAAGGGTTTCCTCGAAGTTTTTTTCCCCAAACAGATTATCAAGCCGAGGAGATTAGAACATCTTTGAAGAAACTGAGGCCGATGTCCAGACAGAGATCCGTTCAGATGAACGATCATGAGCCAATCTGTCGTATCTGCTTTGATGCTGACACTGAAACAGGTGATCTCTATTTTTGGAGCAATTGCCAAGCTATTGTCTTAGCTTTATTTTTTCCTAATGTGATCTATATTGTGTGAATAGTGGGAATTTCATCTTCAAACAGGTGCAGGTGGATGTACCTGAAGTTTGCTAATAAAGGATTTTAAGGTTGCCTTTCAGGTTACAATAAATCTTGACTAGAGAACTCACGGAAGTAAGAGATACTCTAAATAGGAATAGGATTTATTGTGCATCTTGATTGACAATTGTTAAGATATGATAGGTTGATTGACATGGAGGAATTCTTATAGCAATCAGCTTGATTACCATGAAAGAAACCTTCTCTGGTGAAGATGCAGGCCTGCACTAAGGAAGATTTATGAAATTGAAGTCCATTGTATACACCTGAGAAAACATGTTTAATAAAGGGACTAAAGAGGACCCTAAAATCTTCAAAATCAGAACTAACCTACTATTTTCTGTCCCTTAAATCAGGAAAGTATGAATAGCCCTTGACCATATTTGAATAAAAATTGCATTGTTAAACCATTGGTTTCCACCTTTGATTCTCTCTCAACTTTTTCACATGGCATATCATTCTGAAATACCAGCTCTTCTGAAAATAACTAAAAGCTCAAAGCATAGACACCAAAAGCCTTTACACTAAGTTTAATAAATTTCTGGAGAACACAAGTTCAAGCAATGTACTGAATTCATTTTGCAAACATTTCTTCTTTAGGTTGAGCAGTGTTGCTAGCTTAATATTACGTATTTATCTATGATAAGACTGTTGATATCTTACAAAGGTGTTTAATGCTCCATGATTTTCACTGATTCACTTCGGGTGATTATGAATCCAATAAAGTATGTTTTAGGAAGATAGCATCAAAGCTTGGTTGACAAAGTTTAAAGAAACTTTGTAGGTGATTGGTCTTGCATTTTATTCCTATCTTAAATTATGCAAGTTGATAATGGAGAATAAATGTATTGCTTATTACTCTGCAAACTAATGAGATTTAATGCACAAGAGAATTTTCCTTTTTGGTTCGCTCTGTAGAAAATAAAAGTCAAAGAGTTTTTGGAACCTAATATTGGTCTAAGAAGTGTATTAGTGCAATTCTTCTGCATGATACGTGATCGACATTATTTTGGCATTTTCATCCAGGGCAAGGATTGATATCACCATGCATGTGCAAAGGAACTCAACAGTTTGTTCATCGATCTTGCCTTGACCAGTGGCGCACCCATGGGGTAATTTCCTTGTTGGTCTCTATGGTGATATGGTGAAATATTTAACAAAAGATTCTATTTTTTCAATGACTGACATGCACAAATCAAGTCATTTGTCTATGTTAAGATTTGTAGGAATTTCTCTTGTTCAAGGTAAACTTATATTCTGCAACATTTTGCCATTCATTTAAGTTGGAAATTAATGTGCAAATTGTATCCAAATAAACGCTGCATGATGCTTCCAGCAGTTGGTTCTAGTTAACAGAAAGGCCCAAAGGCACTTCTTGTTGAATGGCTTGTAAAAGCTTGAGTGCACTAATATGAGAAATAAATAAATAAATGGATTTGCATAATGCTCATAGCAAAAGGAATATTTTGGAATGTATACATGTATACATGTTTCAATTATGGCTTTCCATTTGCATTTAGATTCTGTTATTCATGGAAATCAGATCATTGCTTTTTTTTCATTCTTGATTTCAAAGGCAGTTTCCATCGAAATCCTTCTTGATCGATATCAGTAATAAATTCTGATAAATTATCACCCATGCGAAATAAAATAAGTGTTAGACATGACAATTGTTATGCCGAAATTATTTTCACCAAGATTTTGGTCAACTTGTTCAGCACAACTGGTAGGGCTTGTCTGATCAAATTTCTATTCCATATTCTTGTCTCATGCAAAATCTAACCTGGGGGAAGATAGTAATTAATATTATTTGTTAGATAGATCATTAATGAATAGATAAAAATCCCTCAATATATTTATGTTATCTTTTGTCATCAACCGTCTACTATTGGTCCCTGTATCTTTTTAATTTTACAGGATCCATTTGCTTTATATTATTGTCCAACCTGCAAAGCACGATACCATCTTCGGGCAAAGTTCATGAAAAGTTACAGTTGGTACAGAATGAAGTACTACATTCACTTGGCTGGAGATGCTCTCTTTTCTTTCATAGCCTTCTTAACTGTGAGTGAAAGAACGTGGTGTATATCAGGCTGATATTAGCAAGTCTTTTGATAGATCATGGCAATAGGTTTATTTATTGTTAAAAATGGCCTTTCTGTTAATGTATCCATTTAATTTCAGATGGTTTCCGTCCTTGGTGTCCTTGCAGCTTTAGTTGACAGGATGCAGATGCTCAACGTACATCCGGCAGTTTACTCCTATTGCTTAGGTAACTGTAGTTACATTTTATCCTACTGTAGCTAAGTGAAGACCTCTGTCACGGTGCATACAAATTATGTCAGCCTGATCCTACTGTATACGCTGCTTCAATGCACTCATTTACTGAAGTCTCTGAACCAAACTGCAAGTTGGATAAATATTCAAACACCCTGCTGTACATCATGCTAATGTCTCCATATGATAGTCCTAGTAGCATTTCATTTTTGTTGCCCAATTTAATTTCACATTGTGATAATAATGAAAGGAAATGAGCCAACATACATCAAGATACATTACTTTCACTGATACACTGGTGAAACAGTTTAGGGCTGTTTTTATTGGTCATGATGTCGGGAATTTACTTACTGATAGGATTATGTGCGATGATTGAGGAGCATGCTTTTTTCAGAGATGCGGTTGGTTACTTTCTCTATGAATATGACTTTGTTATCTGGTTCCCTGCTTTGCGGGAGGTTTTGTTTGACGCCATTATCACCATTGTTGCCTTTTCTGGCACGGCCTTCCTTATTATTATAATGTCTGCCGAGATGATGCGCATTAAGATGATACATCGTAATCTTTTCATAGAGGACCTGATCAAAGCAATGCGTGTAAGTGAAGCAGATAGATGTCTGTTTAATTTTTTGTTTTTTATATCCAATCGATGGTTTTAGTTTGTGGTGAAGCAGGAATATGTGGTTGTGGATCTTCACGGGCATTATACCCCACCTGGGGTGGATGATGATGATGAGTTGGTGTGGGAGTTGACGCAAGGTCTTATGCGCATGTAATTGATCTCCTTTGAATCTTAAATGTGTTTGTTTTGCGTAGTTTCCTAATATAATGAAAATTCACATCGCCGAATGGGATGGAAAATTTTATTCCCTATTTTCTGTTACAGGTGAAAACCAAGAATGTTGTTGCAACAAGTTGTTAGGCATGCTGTATGAAGTCTGTGCTTGCTGATATAGCAAAGCATGGAGTTCCATGGGAACAAATTTACTATACTTTCTTCGGGTCTGGTATAAATAAAGCATTGAACAATTGCTGCTCTGCTTTTAATGCTCTTTGTATGGGTAGTTGTTAAAATGATGGCTCTGTTAAAGAATACCAATCATGTGTGGTTGTAAAAGATGTTCATCCGAATGTAGGGGTTGATAGCTTGAAATTTTCGTTTGCATGTACAGCATGAGGCCTGATCCTCATCGGAATTTCAACGCGGCAGCACCACAGGCCCCATTATTTTGTGGTGATGTCGGTGTTTGTTGTGTATGGATGAACGAACCTCTGTTGCTGCATTTGCATGTACTTAACCATAGCAGTGAGTACTACTCTATGATTGATTGAGACAACAACATTTTTCACAATATAGAATTATTGGAATTTCTGTCTTATTGATGTATGGTTTATTTTTATTTTTATTTTTAATAAAAAAATCAACTCCTTTTTTTTTTACAGTTTTTTT
Organism: Dioscorea dumetorum; assembly: GCA_902712375.1. Lineage (NCBI taxonomy): Eukaryota > Viridiplantae > Streptophyta > Magnoliopsida > Dioscoreales > Dioscoreaceae > Dioscorea > Dioscorea dumetorum. The sequence continues at coordinate 15,501 of CACTHL010000630.1, forward strand.
AAATATAATAATATAATAAAAGTTATAACTTATACATTTTTATTAAAAAAAATAATTCCAAATATGAGAGGAAAGCATGCAACCAGCTCTTTGTAATCTTTAATCAAAGTTATTGTTATCCAGCCCAACTAGATTAAACATTATACGTGGACGGTCGGATCATAATTGTTGGTTGCCTCGGGATCGGTGCTTTCTTCGTTTACGAGTACTCACAAGCCTCCAGCGCCGACGGTGCGCCAATTCTTGGAAACTCACCGGCGTCGCTCGCGAGCGATGTTGCGCATCTCCTTTGCCCGTCTTCAACAATAACAATAGTGATCAGAAGGTTATGCCAGTAGGATCTCATCATCTTCAATGCATCGCGGCCGCCATGTCCTTTTCCCGCTCTAACGTAAGGATGCGCATCCCAGCTCCCTCCCTCCCCGTGGCCCTAAAGCCAGGTGTCAACTCTGATTGTTCTATTGCTCTACAGGCACGAGGCCGGAACACATGGTGCCGGGGTTTCTGCGACCGCCCGCCGTCGGATGGCCGTGGAGGAGGCCGCCGCGGTGGCTTCGTCAGCGGGGATTCGCATATCAGGACCGTGAGTGATGCCAATTTTTGGTACCGCCACGGCTGTAGTGGGGAAGCTTGGGTTCCTCGAGGACCACCTCCATACCAATCCTTCCAGTCGCGGCCACCGCCGCCAAATTTCGTTCCTTTCCCCCCGCCGCCATTTAGTCAGCCTCCCCCATACTATCGGCCGTCTCCTCCGCCCTTCAGGAGGCCAACGCCGCAGCCCAAGCCAGCAGATCACCGTTATTGGGTTTTCTCGGAGTCGAGGCCCCCGCCCCAATGTGGTAATTTTCCTTGATGTAAATTCTCTCGGCTTCCCTTGGTGTTTCAATTGAATTGATGCTGTCTCTAATGGCCCTATAGCAAAACTTCTCGAGCTCTAATTCTACCATTACGTTATAGTTATACTTAGAAGTTTTTAGTTTGCCTTTCAGTGCGGTATTCAGGGGCGAGTGACCTTGCTAAAGGTCACTGCTCACATCTTATTGGAGATTTTGAAACCATTACTTTGACATGCCGTATGATGCATCTATGAGTCTTACCTGAAGCTTGAAACTAATGAAAAAGGCTGATTGATGTTTGAGCACAAACCTCTATGGTTCTCTTTTTATTTTTTGGGGTGGGGTTGTTGTATGTGTTTAGGGTGGGTTTTTTTTTTTAACCAGAACAATTTCTATTTAATAGCAACAGCAAATGATCTTCACTGGTTTGTTTAAGACTTGAATTTTAGAGCAACAGGAAATGATCCTCACTTGTTTTTCGAAGACTTTTGTCGTAATGGTAGTAGTGGGCCCAGCAGGGAAAACTATCTGTGTTGTAACCGCCTAAAACTGCATCCCTGCTGTCTGCCCCAAGTCCTTAGGACCTTTATGTGATTTGGGTAATAATTATCTATTTTTTGCACTGAAACCTGTGAATCCTCATCATAGACTTTTGCGGCCCATCTGTTAATCAACTTCAACTGACTTAGGCACCTTCGGAGCTCTGGTGCCATGATACATAGTTTGATGAATGTGCCCAGCATGAGAGTCTTATTCTTTTCATTCCTTGAGTCATACCACCCTTACATCCATATTACTCAAACTGTCCTGTTCTGGTTGTATATATTTGATTTGTTCTTCTTAAAGAATAAATTATCAAAGAAGCCAACTAAGTTTTTTATTTTGTTCATTTTCCTTTTTCAGAGAGATTTACTGTGATGTCTTACAATATCCTTGCGGACTATCTTGCAAGAGATCATCGATCCAAACTTTATTTTCACATTCCTCATCGTATTTTGGATTGGGAATGGAGAAAGAGAAGGATATTCTTAGAGTTTGGCTTATGGGCTCCTGACATTATTTGTCTTCAGGTGTTTGTTAAAGGATTTTTAGCTCTCACCGCCTGTCATAGTTCATCAAGTTTCTTGCCTGTTTAGGTGTATTTACACTGTTTGAATGTTTATGTAAGTCACTCCTTTCCTAATACTGGTTTCAGGAGGTTGATCATTTTCATGACCTGGAAGAGGAGCTAGCACGTCGAGGCTATACTGGTATTTGGAAGGTTGTTGTCCTTCTCTTTTTTAAACACTTTTGAGCTGATAAACTTGTTAAATAGTCTGTGATAAGTGATGAAGCTTGATCTTTCTTTAGTTCGATTAGTAGGGACATATAAAGAATCTGGTAATTTATTGTGTTTTTGCATCATTTATCCACATTAGCAGTCTCACTCAGATGGGCAGGCTTCCATTCTTACACATATATTAAATTTCCTTTCCCCCCAAAGGTTTTGTGCGTTGCTTTTAACAGTCTCAGCTATTACCCCTGCTTTGTTAAACCAATGAAAATTTGAAATAACTTTATGTCAATTGTTAAAATATGTCATGTTTGTTTTTGAGAAGCTAAAATATGCTGCTTTTTTTTTTTTTAAGAAAAACGTGTTCTTGAATCACACAGATGCGCACTGGAATTGCTGTTGATGGATGTGCAGTTTTCTGGCAAACAAATAGGTATGACTTCGTATCTTAATACTGCATCTCCAATTGTTTTTTGTTACAGGTTCGTGATGTATGCTGGAAATGACTTTTTTGCAATAATTTATTCAGGTTTCAGTTGCGTCATGAGGAGAACATTGAGTATTGTAAGCTTGGACTTCGTGATAATGTTGCCCAAATTCTTGTCTTAGAGGTTTGTAGCCCACTGCTTTATTTTTTTGTTTCTTATTTTTTTGCTTCATACATTTCTCATTAGATAACATTGTCCTGTGTCATTTAAAATATGGGGAAGTTGTTTTCTTTTGCCAGTCCAAGAGTCAAAACCTGATGGGAAGTTCAGCAAATTCTTTACCTGGAAGGTACTTTTGAAATTCTCTGAAAATAATATATTGTTTTGGTACAACTTCAGGTTTCCATCATCCAAAAGTTAGTCTTGATTCTACCATGCGTGGAAGCTAAATTTAATGTTCATATGTATTTGCATATATTGAGTAGGATTGCCTGATGTTTGGATAGCATGTAGTGATTTGTCTGGGTTTTATGTTTCTTTTAGTTTTGATCTTACGGTCTTTTCCATTTGAAATTGTATTTGGCATGCAGAGTTAGTTACATGATAGTCTATCCAAGTAGCTGATTGAATAATTCAGATGTACCATATACTTGAATCTCGAAAAATGTGTCATATCTGCAGCTCTAATCACTTAGGTGGCACTAACCTGGTTGTCATATGCAACATCCACGTTCTTTACAATCCGAAAAGAGGAGAAATCAAGATTGGGCAGGTACACAGTCCTTGGCAGATTCAAATGCCTGAGACTTGTTTTATCTATGCTGTTCTTCTTTTCCCTGATTTATTCTGGGATTTAACTGTAAGATAAGCATTGTCCTCTGAATGGATTAATAATGGGGGTTTTCTGACTGATTCTGGCTATCTCAGCGGGTAGCATATACAATCTTCTTTGAGATGCAAGGCTTTATTTTATTTAATTTCCAATTTAAACACAGTTGCTTTGACCAGAAAGTATGTATATATTTTCTTGGAGACCAACACTTTTTGTATTTTTTAAATATCTTTAACAAGAGTTTCCTTCTTTCTAATTGTTTTTTATCCATACTGATAACCTACCTGACTTCTAAAGAATAATAATTATTTATTGATATATAATATTTTTAAAATTTTAAATGTTAAAGATAATTTTTTTATCTCTTACAAAAGGAGAAAAAGGGTTTGTGTGGAGTTTGGTGCTTGGTTAATGAATAAGTACTATTCCCAGGCAAATAAACCCATAATATCACACTGCTTAATTTGGTAAATATAGATTAGTTTGGATAACATGTTTGTTTTGCATCTAACATGGTATTATAGTTTAGTTTGGGTTGTTTGTAACGTCATTAGTAAACTTAGAGTAACACTCATTAGAGGAGGCGAGGCGATTAAGGTAATTAATAGTCCCATGTCAATTACTTTGGTAAATATAGATTTGAGTATATAGGCCTAGGTCTCATCCTATCAGCTTAAGGTTTTGAGTTTAATCAGGATTTCATAATATTTTGTATTGACATCTAAGAAACATGAGTTAATTGTTTATAATTTTTCTCTAGTTTTTAAATTATCTTGATTGTATCATAATTTCTTAAGTTTTATTTTTTTTAATTTTTTATTTATTTATGTATTTTTAGCTTTTATAGGTTGGCTAATTAGACTATGAAAGCACAGTTCAATTACCACATATTTACTTCAGCTTCTGAACAGGTCAGGATGCTCCTTGATAAAGCTTATGCTGTTTCTAGACATTGGAATAATGCTCCGATTGTTGTTTGTGGTGATTTCAATTGTACACCCAAGGTAGGTTTTACTTTCCTGATGGGACCTGTATTTCTATTTGCTAATTGGGGGCAGATTTTAGTTTAGTTAGATTACCATATGATATAATAAACTCATTGATGATTTGTGGCGCATTTGTTTTCTATTATTTTCTCAATCATAAAAATTTTCCCTTACGCCTTTCTCCTTGTCATTCTGTGTATTATATTAACACAATTGTTTTCTTTTGGACAGAGCCCACTGTACAATTTTATTTTAGAGCAAAAGGTACAAAAATATCTCCTTGTATAGCCATTGTTTATCATGACATTTTGCACTGTGGAATCATCATCTGTTACATTTTGCAGTTAAGTTTGTCAGGGCTTGCTCGAAATCAGGTGTCAGGCCAGCTCTCAGCAAACTTATTGTATACACCACAATCATATTCTGCTTCTAATATTTATAGGTTTTATCTATACCCTTAACTTTGTTTTCCAAGCTTTTGATATTATTAGTTCACTTTAGCAATTCTGAATGAACGAAGATGTTAAAACAAAAGTAATGAGTCTTGGGAAATGACATCGTTGCAGTGCTCAAGCTCCAGCAGATTGCTCTAGTACAATGACAAGTAGTGGAGGGCAAGGCAGTGACTGCCCAAACACTGACCACCGGACCAAGTCTGATAACCGCCTGAGAGATGCATCTTCAAGAGCAGAACCCATCCAAGCTTCAACTCAGCTGGCCGACATGTCTGGGGGACCTTCATCTGACAATCAGACCATAAATGAGACAAGGGAGGTATTTGATGCTAAAGATTTGGATGGGCTTGGCAATCCACACAGTGGAAGTATTCGAAGTTTCAACCAGCCAAGCAAGACCCCCATCGTCGTAGAAACTGATGTGCAACAGTCTCATGTGCAGACAGTTTCTGGTTGTAATGGACCATGTTCTGGAGAGTTACATCAAAATGGTAGTGTTAGTGATACTGTTCGCTTTATTCGAAATATGTCAAATGAACATTTTCCTCCAGAAAAATCCGCTATATATGACAAATTGATAGATAGTCTTGATCCGAATTCATTCTGTAAGGACACTGTCTTGTCTCCAGGTTTATCAGATTCATCAGTGGATGTGTCAGATGGAAATCTAATGGTAGGAGGACTTTCTTTGAAGCAAGTTGAAGAATTGAAGATTCAGGATGCAACTCCTGATGGTGGAAATGGAACTGCAAGCCTGTTGGGGGAAACTTCAGCATTTATTACAACATGCACTACTTCAAAGGATGCTAATTCCCATCAGAAGTCTATACAGCCAATTGATAAAGACGAAAATCAGGCCTCAGAAGAATCTGCATGTGAAGATGTATCTAGTAGGAACAGATCAGAGAAGCATATTGGTGATTGTGATGGTGACAGTGTGATGGATGATTTATACATGCCAGAGGAGAGTTCTGATCCCAATTTCTTTAAGGAGCTGCTTGGGAATGAGACTGAGCCTGTATTCGGTGATAATATATATTCAGAACAATATCAACCATCAGCAACCGTTGATGAATGTGAAAGAATGGGTGTTACAGGTGTATCAAGTAAGATTGTAGAATCTAGTGAGCTGCATAAGTCTGAGTCAGATGCATCACTCATGGAGAACCAGGAGGATACCACGCCTAGGGCAGTTCCACCATACTGTGGCTTGTCATATGACCCTTTCCTATGGACTCCAATGGAAATTGAAACTGCTTCAGGAAATGCGGAGTGTGATTTTGTTGAACATAATTTGAGGTTGCGAAGTGCATACCGAGATGTCAAGGTAGAAATTCTGTCCACTTTTTTGTCATTTCATTGTTCATCTATAATTTTTCTGGCTTTTATATTGCAAAATTAAGGGCCCATTATAGGTTGGATAATTACGTTTTTGCATCCATTTATGTGTATTTTTATTTTATTTAGTTTTAATTGTGCTAAAATGTTTCTGTTCAAAATCTCTGACCATGCTAGAATGTTTATTTTGCAAATCATGTGGTGAAGGTGTGCATTACTTGAATGCATTCTACTTCCTCCACTCTAGTGGTTCTTTTACATTATATTTTAATGCACCATGGCCTAGAATTTGCAGACACATCATTACCTCTTAATAGCACGCTGCAGTTGATCTTCCGGCTATGTCAAACTCCAACTGCCAAATTGCTCCCCTCAACTCTGTCAATTTTATATTTTTTTGGATGGAAATTTCTAGTCATTTGATCAGAAGTCTTTTTATTCCTATCAAATTCTAAACTGCAGGATTATGCTGGAACCAAGGACATGAGCGGGGAACCCCAAGTTACCAGTTACCATAGACAGTTTATGGGCACAGTTGACTATATATGGTTAGTGGCGAAGTCAATATTATTTGTAGTTTACTTATGAACAGATAAACAGTTCTCTCTTCTGTCTTCACTTTATAGTTTATGATGCATCTCACAGTCTCCTACCTCATTCTAAAAATTATTTTTTCTGCATGTGGTTCAAAAATCCGATGGTGGCAAGTGAATCCTTTGCTTTTCTCTTCTAACTGTTTTAGCTAGCAGAAAACAAGAATTAGAGGGGGATAGAGGAGCTAGATTATGAGTTATTGATGCCAGACAGTTGTACTTGTTGGCATATATTGTTTGTTTTGTCGACATAATTTGCTCATTTTTGGTATATTGCATTCATGTTCTGTAGTGTTTATAAAACACTCATTAAAGTCCACCATAATAACCTTTATAGGAAATCCTTCAATCTAGGTACTCTGAAGGTCTCCAGATTGTCAAAGTTCTTGATACAATCCCAAAGCATGTTTTGCAACGAACTCCTGGTTTCCCAACGCAGGTATGTTGATTCTTTAGTCTCTTTATTCTTGTTTATTACTTTCTAATAATAGTGACCACTAGGTCCACTAGAGCCAACCCTTCAATTTTTTAGATTTTGTTTAGCCAAGTGTTCTTTAATATTGTTGAGCTTTTTTTTGAAAAAAAAAATCATGCCACCTTGCTTTGTAGAAATGGGGAAGCGACCATCTTGCTCTGGTTTGTCAACTTGCATTCACAAGCACCTCCTCGAGCTAGTAGAGATTATATCAGGATGTCAACATAAGCCAGGCACCCACATCGTGCTGCAGTGAATTAGCTGTGGCCTGGTCCGCAAGATTCATTTAATAAAATCTAGTGCAAATTATCTTGTCCGTTTTGGAATAGTGAAGGGAATTAATTTTATTTATATCAATGAGTAGAAGTGGCCGTTTGGAACTTTATTTGTGCGTCAACTATGGAGGGGATTGGGATCATATATGTTTTGGGCGGGCTTCTTTGTAATAAATTGATGATGTGTTCGATGCTATTTTAGCTCACCGTACACTTGCTGTATTTTCACTGGCCTGAGGTGTGCAGGCCTAGAGTACAGCAATTTCACTGGATTGACTGGCTGTGTTTATTTAGTTTGAGTAGTAAATTTGGGAGTTTGGATGGGATGGTCAAATCCTTATCCACAAACTTGTAAAAATGATAGGATGGTTAAAACTCAAATGCATGGATGTGAATTATTTGTAATTGGCACTATTCGGACCACAAAGAAGAGAAGGGAAGATTTCTCATCTCATGGTGCGGCAGGGTGCTGTGAGAATTGCTGCACGAACATGGTCATGTTCTCGTACGATGATCCCCCTTGTTCCATTGCCTTCTTGGCCATCACCGAAACTTGCCTCGCTCGCTCTCTCCTCTGTGTCTCTTCTTCTCTGCCATCCATCAAACTCCTCACTGCCCTCTCTACGCCACCTCTCGTCACATAAACATGAGAGGCTTCTAGCAGAGCATCCCAGGTGGCCGGAACATCCACCTCTACTAGCACCCTGATTCTCAACACAGAATGAACCTCTGCCTCCATCAATGAATTCCACCCACAATGCGTCACGAATCCTCCGATGGCCGGGTGAGACAGTATCATCATCTGGGGTGCCCATCCCTTGATGATTAGCCCTCCATTCTTGAGTACCCTCTCTTAAACACCCCTCCTCGCCCAACCAGTCGATCATCTCCCGGCACTGCAGCTCCACCTCTTTGATCACCCAGATGAACGGCCGTTGCAAGGCCTCAAGCCCTAACCCCACCTCCATAAGCTGTGAAGCCGATGTGAATGTCAGGCTACCAAAGCTGACATACACGACCGTGCTGGGCTTCATGGAGTTGAGCCATCTCATGCAGTTGTGCTCATCGATGGCAGGATCGTTCCCTTTTGCTGTCATATAACTAACATCCTTGTTGCAAAGCGAGAAAGGTCCCATCATCCATACCTTATTCTTTATGGCTTTCTGGTAGTTCTCCACGTACCATGGCTCCAACTCACGGAAACTATTCACTACCGCTTCTTCCGCTCCTTTATCAGCAGCTCTGATTTACTCTCGGAGTTTCGCCCACAAATCCCAGTGGAAGAAGCCAGGCGCGTACTCCTGGGTCACCTCAATCCGATCCTCCAAGTCTGGCACCAAGAAAGGTTCCCTCTCACTTGTTATGGTGTCAAACACATTGTGAGAAGCGATGTTGTGCGTGCACAAGAGAGTGAAACAGCAAATGCCGAAGAAAGTGAACCGTGGGATCTGAAGGCTGCGAGCTACGTCCCACGTCCACGGATGGCATGAGTCGGAGATTATGTAGCTCGGGTAGTGTTTGTGCTATCGTAGGTATAGTTCAAGTTGAATTGATGGCAATCCAATTTGCCTTGGAGCAATGTAACAATCAGAGATTAAGACCGGAAAGAGTGAACACTGACTGCATCTTAGCATTGGAGAAGTTGAAGGTTGATTGTTCGATTCGTAGGAATGAGGATGAGTTCGAGATTCAAGAAATTCAAAGGTTGATCAATGAGGATCCTCAGATTGAAGTTGCATATTGTCCTCGAGAGCTTAACATGGTGGCTGATGCTTTGGCAAATTATGGCAGAAGACATCCCCAGATTTCTCTGTTCCATCGTGGGCAGGATCGTCCCCGGTGGCTGGAGGAAGTTGCCAGATTAGCTGGTTTAAACTTTTAAGTTTTATCTTTTTGTTGTCTTTTTTCTGTTCTTCTAGCTCTTGTTTTGAGCTCACTTTGACAAAAAAAAAAAAAAAAGTTGACCGCCAAGGCCGCCGAGGATATGACGTCGATGTTCTCACAACCCTCGGGGAATGGCAATGACACCAACCGGATTGCGAGTCCCGACCTATCAAACCGATCCATTGTGGTCTTCATTCTCGTCGCGTTCAAAGGTGTGGTTATAACAGTGACCAGCACGCCCCCACCGCGCTCCGCTATCAGCTGCGCCAACTCAACCATGGGGATCATGTGCCCCTGGGCCATCAGCCGAGAACGAAGTGAGGTTTCTGGGTGCTTGCACCATTAGCGCCACTCCTCTTCCTCACTTCGTTGCTGATCATTCCCTTCTTCTGTCCGGGGTGCCTTGGATATATGTATTATTATACGAGTGCGCGCAACCATTTATAAGCGTTTATATGGGGAAATTTACAAGAGAATAATCTGATTCTTCGGTAAAATGGGTGGATGATGCTTTGGCCAGCACTGCCGTTGCCTTTTTCTTGTTTCATTCTGCATGGATCCTAACGACGACAACGGGAAAAACAATTGGCAAGTTGCTTCTAGAAAACTACTTCGTGCGTGTAAAGTTAGCTTCTTTATTATTATTATTATTTGCACCAACAATTTGTCATTATTGTTTTCATGTTTCATTTTATTGCATGGGCATATGGTTTGAATTTTAACAAGTAATAAATAAGATAGTAAAAACAATAGAATTGTGAAAACAGAATATAAATATATATTGATTTTTTAACAAAAACAATTGAAATATTCTATTCATTAAAATAAACTAATTTTTATAAATCACCAAGAAATAATAATAATGATGATGATAATAATAATAATAATAATAATAATAATAATAATAATAATAATAATAAGAAGAAGAAGGAGAAGAAGAAGTTAAAATGGGCCAACCATGCTTATCACACAGGGAATTATGGGCTGAATGCAGTCTTAACTCCACTTAAGATCCAATCAGCCCATTCTTAAGTTTCTCACACATCAGTAGCTGAGTCGAGGCCTTGGTAGTCGCTCCCGCTCCGGCGCAGCGCTCTCCTTGCTGCTGTGCCCCCTTTGGCACTCTTATCTTTGTAGAAGGTAATCATCTCTTCATCCTCTTTTTCCGGCCTGTATGTCTAGGGTTCGTCTCGCCGTATGTCCTTGTCTTCGATTAGGGTTTCTTGTTTCCGCCTCGATTCAGTCTGCCTAGACGAGACGATGTTCCCCGCTTGGCTATTCCAGTTCCTCATGTCTCACCATAGCTGAATATCCTAGGTTTCGTTCCTTTCTTCCATCCCGACAGTCGGAGTAGTTGGAGAATGTTGTAAACTTTTTTTTTCAGAAAAAAAAAAAAGTTATTGTAGCACTGGTCTCCTCTTTCGGCAGATTTAGGGTTTTGGATTTTCTTGAAGTCATTCCCCGAATTGGACTTTCTTGAATTGGAACATACCTAACAGTGGCCGGTGCGTTTTCTTGTCTTCCAGGCCTTGGATGGTGTTCTGTTTCGCTTTCGACGATGTATATAAAGAAGGTAATTCACGGTTGCTCATGATGCTTCCTTTTTCCCGCAGATATGGATTTGCAGTTTTGTTGACATCTTTTATCTTTCTATTGATTTATCGTCAGGTCATCATTGAAGGATTCAAAAGCTACAAAGAGGAAGTTTCAACCGATCCTTTCAGCCCTAAAGTTAACTGTGTTGGTAATATAACTATTCTAGCCTAGTACCCAGATTGTTTTTTTTATCTCAGTCTAGTGTGAGATCTTTACTTCTGCAAAGGTATAGAGAGAGGCAGCTAATCTGATAGTTTTTAAGAGGGGATTTTGAGAATTCTCTATACCTGCTTAATTGCTAAGATGATGAATACCACACACACTTACATTCTTAACGTGGCTCGCTGTTTGTTGTTTTTCAAGTTTTAGAGAGAGACATAAAAAAACCTAGGAAGACTGCATTCTGTTTGTCGTACTCGTGCAATATCTCTATTAGGCAAGCATATCTAGTAACATAATAATATTTCTTGGTTTCTATATAGTTAGCCCCAAAAGCACTCTTATCGTTGCACATACTGGCCTTAACTAAATAACTGCAACGGATAATAATTACATTTATCTACTTTTAATATTTTCATACCTGAAGCAAAAGATTATCAGTATTTTTTACACTTCTGTTTACTGATTATTTCATTCATATCAAATCCTCTTTGTATTGATGTGAATTTTGTTCTTCCAGTTGGTGCCAATGGTTCTGGAAAGACAAATTTTTTCCATGGTAAAATTCATTTTTCAATGTTTTCAATGTTGTTCTTTTTCTTCTGATGGTTGCGAGAGGTTCTTCACTTGGCTAATTCTTTTTACCTTTTGAAATGAAATTGCCTTCTATCAGCCATACGCTTTGTACTTAGTGATCTTTTCCAGAACCTGCGCAGTGAAGATAGGCATGCCCTTCTCCATGTAGGCCATCTTACCTCCTTTTTCTTTTTCCTCACCTGTCAACTGTCATCTTGCAAGATTGATCATGTAGATGTCCTTTTTGGCTTGGGATCTGACAGGAAGGTGCTGGTCATCAAGTTGTTTCAGCTTTTGTAGAAATTGTCTTTGACAACTCTGACAACCGAATTCCTGTATGTCTTCCATTCTCTTTGTAAAATTTGCATGCATAGAGGAACTTTTGGATGCGGTGTTGTCTAAGTTGGACAGTTTCTTAACATGACCTTGCACTTCTTCCAGGTTGATAAGGAGGAGGTGAGGTTGCGGCGGACAATTGGTTTGAAAAAGGATGAATATTTCCTTGACGCCAAGCATGTTACGTATGTTGTGCCATTCAGACAACATGATATTCTTTAACATTATTTGTTATCTTCTCTATATTTTGACAAAGCCTGCAATTTGTGATTAGTAAAACAGAAGTGATGAATCTGCTCGAGAGTGCTGGTTTCTCTCGTTCCAATCCATATTATGTTGTTCAGCAGGGCAAGGTAATATAATTTATTGCTGGTTGTATCTGGTTCTCTCTATCTTCCCTCTCACTTTTCTGGAGTGGCCATACTGCAAATGCTTTGCCAATTTTCCATGCGTCTTTGTGATGCTTTTTAATTTGGAAACATAATAAGATGAAGTTATTACCTTGCCTTACATAATTTGACAAGCCTGTCATTGTGACCTTACTTATAATCCTTATATAGTCTTAGTTGTCACATTTTCCAGATAGCTTCTCTTACCTTAATGAAAGATTCTGAGCGTCTAGATCTGCTGAAGGAGATTGGTGGCACCCGTGTGTATGAGGAAAGGAGGCGTGAGAGCTTGAAAATAATGCAAGAAACTGGTAAGTTCACTTTTGATGTTGATCTTCATCTTTTTGTTCATTTTTGGGTGGTTGTCTGGCTAGATTTTATCTCTTCTCTTATTAGGTAATAAGAGGAAGCAGATCGATCAGGTTGTTCATTATTTAGAGGAGAGGTTACGAGAACTGGATGAAGAAAAAGAAGAATTGAGAAAATATCAGCAGCTTGACAAGCAGCGGAGATCATTAGAGTACAGTATTTTCGACAAAGAACTCCAAGTTGCTAGACAGAACTTAAATGAGGTCAGTTCTTTGTTAACATCTGGTGGCCAAAAGATAATGAACATCCCCTCACTATTGGATCTATTATAGGGCTTATAATTGCAGAAGTGGATTTTTCTGTTTTTGTAGAGAGTCATGACACGTAATTATGGGTGCTCTTGGCAAAGGTAAGTGTTCGGTTGGTTTTGTTCTAACCCCATGATTGTGGGAATGTTGTGCAACATGCTGCATTTTTGAAATTTTCATAATCATATTAAGATTCCCCCTTCAAAAAAATTATGAACTATTATTGATACTTATTGACCTAATTTGTTGATGTTGAAGTTTTTTTTAGTGAATTCTCATTGTGTATTCCACGGAAACCATATAATGCCCAGTGGAAAGACCAGAAGGGCATTTTACTATGTTATCCTTGTTTCTGTAGCATGTCTGTAATATTCCCTCAAAAACAAATGTTTCTCTTCTTAGGTCTTGTATTAATGCTATATTGTATCTGATAATTACAAAAATTGTGGTTATTTCTGTGTTTTAGGTTGAAGAGTTTCGAAAGAAGATTTCTGAGAACTCAACTAGTGTGCATAACAAAGCCCTCGATGTTCATGAAAAATTCAAGTTGGTAGAAAAGGAACTCAAAGTTTTAACTAAAGACATTCAAGCCCTGAACAAAGAGAAAGAGGTGATAGAAAGGAAGCGAACTGAAGCACTTAAAACACATGCGCAGGTTGAGCTTGATCTGAAAGACCTTGAACTGAGAATTTCCGCAGATGCCAGAACTGAGGTTTGCATTGTGCTAAAGTTATATCTATTAACGAGCCTAGTTTTGTTATTTTTATTTTCTGAACATGAGCACGTACCTGGTAATGTACTCTTCCAGGAAGAAGCCAAGAGTCAGTTGAAGAATCTGCTGGATGAAATCACACAATCTAATAGTGAACTGAGCAGAATTAGATTATTACATGAATCAAAAGTGATTGAAGAGGAGAAAATTACAAAAGGGTACCTTTTGGAGTAATTTAGAATGTTAATGTTAAGGACTTGAGCTGGAAATTTGTTGTCAAAATCATGGCTGACTTGTTAATTTTGTGAATCCTAGAATCATGGAGCGTGAGAAGAAACTGAGTGTTCTATACCAGAAGCAAGGTCGTGCAACCCAGTTCAAAAGTAAGGCTGACAGGGATTCGTGGCTTCAAACTGAAATCAATGATCTTGAACGTGTTTGTTCCTCAAATGAAGTGCAGGTATGTGAAGTCTTTTCTGCTAGCAGGAAATCTTCGGGATACTTGAGGGAAATATCAAATGCAAAAGAAGACCTTCAACTGAAATTTATCTTCTGTGAAAACGCTTATATTATGTTATGCATCTGTAATTAGACCAATATCAGGCTTGTTGGCAAATAGAGGCTTCAATTGTTGTTAATTAATTTTATTGGTCCTGATCATACACTATTTAGTCATGTTTGGCGTCATCAAACTTTCAATGCATCATTACCAAGCCAATGCACAATGTGTTATCTTAATCAACTTCAATGGTTCTGTGTATATGTTTTGCCAGGAGAGGAAGCTTGAGGAAGAATCTCAGCATCTCAAAGATGAGGAGAGTAGATTGAAGACACTGATAAATAATCGAGAAACTGAAAAAGAGAAACTTATGATGGAGATTTCTGCGGTTCAAGAACGTTTTGATAATCTGAGGAAAGAAAGGGATAAGTTACAAGATACTCGAAAGTATGACCTTAAGGAATTGTTGGTTTTAGTATGGAGAGATTATTTCTCGATATGCTGGTATGAATTTTTTTATGCGATGACTAATTTTATTCAGGTCTCTGTGGAAAAATGAGGGGGAGCTTTCCGCAGAAATTGATAGGCTAAAATCAGATCGAGTAAAAGCTCTTAAGAGCTTGGATCATGCTACACCCGGTGTGAGTTGTTATTTTGTTGCCCATGGTTTATAGTTTTGACAGAAATTTTGTATCTGTACAGGGCCACATAGTATACGCGTCATTGTGAAACTTTTTTTAAATTGATCCACCTGGTTTGAGCTTATGCTTGGCTGGTGTAAGTGAAGTTCATTGGGATCATATTGCTTCATTGTTTACTTCTTTTTTACCGAGTGTTTGTCTTCCATTGTTGAACGTTTTATTGGATTGGGTAACTAATTTAATATGTCTGATCTAGATTATGCATCATTGAAGTAGAACATGTGTTGGTGCATCTGGTCCCACTACTTAGTCTGAATGACACATGCGTACGATCTTATCAGTAATTAGTGAATTCGGTTCCACCGCCCATTCTGAATATATCTGGCATCTGTATTTTATTTATTTTCAGTAATTATTTTGTTGAAGAGCTGAATCATTTTTGGCTTAACTTGTGTTTTCTCTGATGATGTTGATTTTATTCTCTGTTCTGATCAGGATATTCGGAGAGGATTGAGTTCTGTTGATAGGATCGTAAAGGACCACAAAATTAAAGGTGTACATGGCTCAATATTGCAGCTTATTGATTGTGAGGAAAAATTCTTCACTGCTGTTGAAGTTACAGCTGGAAATAGGTGTGTGGATCTAAATCTAAACAGTACATTTCCATTCTCATTTCTTTCCTGGATACATATGCTTACCATCATTTCATTGTAATTTACGCATCCAGCCTATTTCACGTAGTTGTTGACAATGATGAGATATCTACAAGAATAATTAGATACCTGACTGCTGAAAAAGGTGGGCGTGTAACATTCATACCACTGAACAAGGTGAAAGTTCCTCATGTAACTTATCCGCAAAACCCTGATGTGGTACCTCTGTTGAAAAGGCTGAAATTTAAAACAGAAGACGCTCTTGCTTTTCAACAGGTATGTTGTGTACCCAACCTTTCTTTTTTAAGTTACTATGAAGTGCATTCATCTATTTCACTATTTTGTTGAAAACTTTACTTGGAAGTCCTTTCTCATCCATCTATTTGCTGCTGCAAATCGAGGTGCCAAATTTGGGCATATCCATCCAGTGACTAACAAAGGCAACTGTTTTCTATTATAGAGTAGTTAAACAAATTCATCCTCTTGGCTCCTTTTTATATCTGCACACATTTGAGTATTTTATTGCTATCTGAAAGTAAACCTTATAATTTCAAGCTGATGTAAGCAGCTGTTGGTTACTCAAGTTTGCGAGTTTCTTTACTTTGCACACTCATTATGCCTTCTGATTTTGTTAGTAGGTTTTTGGTAGAACCGTTATTTGCAGAGATCTGGATGTAGCCACAACTGTTGCCAGAGGTGGTGGACTTGATTGTATCACTTTGGAAGGTATGGCATCAACTTTTTCTTTTTCTTTTTTTTTTTTGTTTTTTTCTTTGGTATTTTATGTTAAATCTAAAGACTGGTTATGGTTATTTTTCTTTCAGGTGATCAAGTAAACAAGAAAGGTGGCATGACAGGTGGATATTATGATTTTAGACGTTCCAAACTTAAATATATGAAAGTAATTAAGCAAAATGGAGTTTCTATTGAGACAAAGTCAGAGGAGTTAAACGATATAGGAAACAAGCTCAAAGATATCCTGAGAAAGCTGTCTTTTATTGTTTATTTGAATTTAAGTTTTATTGGGTTATACTTCATTTCCATATTCACCACAACTTGTAGCTCCCCTCTTTTCCTCCTATTATAAGCTTTTGGCTATTAAATAAAGGGGATTGTGTCGTCTTTAATTAGCTATATCAAAAATTGGGTGCCAATACTTGACAGAATGGTTAGCTTTGCTGCCTATTATTACAAACAAGCACTTCAATTTTCTGCATGCTTTCATTTCATTGTTTCAAACACTATTTGCACATAAGAATATCCATGTCCATTTGTTTTCCATTAACTTCTCACACAGATTGACCAGAAGATCACCAGTTTGGTTAGTGAACAACAGAAAATGGACGCTTATCGTCTTCACCTAAAGTCGGAGTTGGAACAGCTTAAAAATGACATTGCTAATGCTGAGAAGCAGAAGCAGACCATCATTAAAGCTCTTGAGAAAAAGGTGCACATAAATATTGCGTTCATCATTTTCAGTGTTATAAATGCTGCTATTCTGTGGATTAAAGCTTGTTCTGTGAAAAATATGTTGCAGGAGAAATTGCTTGCAAATGCCAAAAGCCAAATTGCACAGATCCAACTTGGGATTAGCGCAAAAAAAACTTGAAATGGGCACAGAACTTGTTGACCAGCTAACATCTGAGGAAAGAGATTTACTTTCAAGACTGAACCCTGAAATTACAGATCTGAAAGAGAAGCTTCTGGCCTGCAAAACCAGTCGAATAGATGTATATAACTCTTTAGCTGATAATGATTGTTTCCTAAATTATTTAAATGTGTTTTATCTTCACACTTCGGCTATTGCAGATAGAAGGTAGGAAAGAGGAGCTTGAGACCAATCTGTCTGAAAATCTTGCTAGGCGAAAAGAGGAGTTGGAAAACCTAATTGGGTCCATAGATTTTGGTACCTCAAATAAGGAAGCTGATCATAAAAGGCTAGACTTAAAGAGCTCAAAGGCTAGTGTTGATGACTGGATACGGCAACTCAAAGGTTAGTATGGAGACGAATATTGCCTGTAGATTCCCTGTATGCTGTCCATTGTTAAGCATTCATGGAAAAGTGCTATTGTTGCAGAAGTCGTGGATAATATAGAAACATTAACGAATAAAATTGGGGACATGAAGATTACTAAAGAGAAGCTAAAGGTGAAAGGAACAAAAAGTTAAAGAATGCTTAATATGTAGTTATTGTCTATTTACTTATACTGATTTATTATATAGGCACAAGAAGAAAATTGTGCACGGACACTTCAAGATGAAGCAAAAGAATTGGAGCAGTCACTGAACAAGAGAAATTTGTTTCTCTCTAAGCAAGAGGAATGTATGAAAAAGATAAGAGATTTGGGTTCTCTGCCATCTGATGCTTTTGAAACGTAATTCTTCTGTTCCATGTGAATATCCTGCATTTCATTGGAGGGAAATGATCTATTGATGAGAAATTTATAGTATTCAGTGTTTTGTTAATTTTGAACTATTTATTCTTTTTTCCAATTAGTTATTTGCTTTAACTTTACTGCTTTATTTTTGTCTAACCCTTCAGCAATGTTGATCAAACGTCTGTTTTTGTTGTAGAAGGAATATTTATTTCCTACAAAAGAAGGCATTAAAGTTTTGTCAGATACTTGTTTGATGTTTTATTATGTTCATTTCCGATGTACTGATAGGTATAAGAAGAAAAACGTCAAGGAGTTACAGAAGATGCTCCACAAGTGTAATGAGCAGCTGAAGCAATTTAGCCATGTCAACAAAAAGGCTCTTGACCAATACATGAATTTTATAGAGCAACGTGAACAACTTCAGAAAAGGCGGGCAGAACTGGATGCAGGTGATCAGGTATTGCCTGTTTGTGGCCACACTCATTATCATCCCAAGAAAATGTGTCACATGATATGGACTTCATCTCTTTTTATTTTTGCAGAAAATTAAAGAATTGATTTCTGTTTTGGATCAAAGGAAGGATGAATCAATTGAACGGACATTCAAAGGTGTTGCGAGGCATTTTCGAGAAGTATTTTCTGAGCTTGTGCAAGGTGGTCATGGCTACTTGGTTATGATGAAAAAGAAGGTGCATAATAAGCTTGTCTAGTTTCTCTTAATATTTCACCTATGTTTATATGAAGTACCACTTCTGAGACTGGTGGTAGGTATAAGCAAATCATGGTCTTCCTTGTTCCTCTTCGTAGTGGCAGTGTGCTACTTTTTCTTCTATTGTCCACACTTGTAATAGTTGATTTTCTTTTGGACGTTGGCATGCTATTCAAAATTTTGCCAAGCTTTTCTGTGACCAGGACACTTGTTCATGTGTCCAATTTGTTATTTATTGAGCATGGAGATTGCCGTATAAATATTATATGCTGTAAGTTTCGTCATTGACACAGGTTTTCTTTTAAACAGGATGGTGAGCCTGGTGATGTTGATCATGATGAGGATCCACCTCACGACCCTGAGGGTCGAGTTGAAAAGTATGTTGGTGTGAAAGTCAAGGTATGGTCGCTCGTTCCAATGTCACTTCATATGTATTATAGTGAATATGCTATGGCAATTGTTTTTCTTTGCTTTCAGCTGATGGTTTATGGTGTTGGTTTTTGCTTAGGTTTCGTTCACCGGGCAAGGAGAAACTCAGTCAATGAAGCAACTTTCTGGTGGTCAGAAAACAGTTGTGGCACTAACATTGATTTTTGCCATCCAGCGATGTGATCCCGCGCCATTCTATTTGTTTGACGAAATTGATGCAGCTTTGGATCCTCAGTATAGGACTGCTGTTGGAAGTATCCTCCCACTTTCATGAATTAATTTTAGATGCAAGTCATTGTTTTGCTGTTTTAATCAACTCCATGCATTCTTGTTATTCTTGTTCACTTAACTCACATTCTAAAGATATGATTCGCCGGTTGGCAGACATGGTGAACACTCAGTTTATAACTACGACATTTAGGCCTGAACTTGTGAAAGTTGCAGACAAGATATATGGTGTTACCCACAAGAACAGAGTGAGCCATGTCAATGTCGTCTCAAAGGATGAGGCTCTCAATTTCATCGAGCAAGATCAGACGCACAACGAGTGATCAAACAAAGAGTGCATACTCCTTTGTGTCCGTGGCTTGTGTGCTGTTTGGCTATCAAAATTATTTTATGTACATATCTTATGTTAACAAAACTGGTTCATTTGTTTACAACCTGTTGTTTCTCTCAAACGGAAGGATATCAAAATATTTGGGTAGATTGTTACTAAATATCTTATCTTTGTTCTTTTCTGTGACCATATTTCATTTTTCATCGACATTTTGGTACACATTATGATTTCAGAAGATATACATGTTTGTCAAGGCTTATGATACAAAACAATGTCACAATAAACCGAACAGAATAATCATACAGTAGTTGTCAGACAGGACTGATTTTTTATTATTGCGCGGACCTACCAACAGTCGCACATTGCGAACATGTCTTTGTATTTTGAACAAGCAATTGTAACATCCGAAGAAGAAAGGAACACATGAACAATCGTTGTTACCAGGTAATGATTTTACCAAACACCTGTTATATATATATATATATATATAACAAAACAGGCACATGAATCTCAACAAGATGAGTTGGGTATCCGGGGATGGACAATACAAGTCATGCTCAAACACCATATATAAAGCAGTAACAACGACGGCAGCAGCAATAGATGGGAGCTCTAATAACCCTGAGAATTGGGTCTGGCTCCGGACTGCTTGCTCTCACCCGCGAACCAGAAATACCAAAAAAAAAAAAAAAAAGGGGCAAATAAACAAAAGGCTAAAAAAGCATAAGCAGCAAAACTCTGGACAAATAGGTTGAAGTCGAATGCTAAGGCGGAAACAAAACCAGCTAAGCGTTGACAGAATATTGACAAATTACTAAGCTACTCTTTATGCAAAGTATCAGATGATGATAGCAATCTAGTTATGAATGGCTGAAGAGCTGCAAGTAGTGCCTTTGGACACTCCTCATGGGGAAGATGGCCACATCCTGATATAGCAACAAGCCTCTGCAATAAATTGACTTGGATATAACAATAGCAAATAGGTGGTGCATTCTCAGAAATTCTAGAAAGAAATATACCAAAGCATCTGCATTCACTTGTTATAAGAGAAATCAACTTACAGAATTTAGAAGCTTTGATGCCATCACTTGAGTGGACTTCAGCGAGACAAGAGCATCTTCGGCACCGACCACTATCAAAACAGGAAGATTTTCAACTGATTTCAACAAAGCATCTGCATTCTCTGGAGAGAGAACCGTCGCAAAAGAAAGTCGTCCAATCTCATGCAGTGCTTCATCCCAGCCTTCAACACATAATGTTGCCTGCAGTGCAACGAATTCAAACATTGTCCATTACAAAGAAGAACATTCGAGATGGCGTAAAGTTGGCAAATATTTGGTATTATCTAGTAAATTATATCTATGACTTAAATCTCCCAGAGGTCATTGAGTTCTAAAAGATTATTTTATCTGCCACCCAAAGGGGTGGATCTTTCAGAGAGCAAGAAAATGTCAACCACAGAAAATTCAACAACTAGGTGTAGACAATGCACTAACTGATATGATGATGTTGTCAAAAAGAATGATTTTGCTGATGGTTCATTTGGCATTTCTTGTAACTGTGTTTGACAGAACTCAGTGAGCAAAGGAGTCTTTCTTCCGTAAAGTTTTTTATATCATTAAAATATTTCTGTTATTAGTAAATTTCTGAAAAACAAAATGAATCTGCCTAAATTTATAGAATGGGATAGATAAATCAATGTGAAAATAAAATATATCAAACTTAGAGGCCGCTGAACATGGAATACAAATGTCCGCCATCTTCTTAAAGTGAAGGCGTAACATGATTACCTTGTAAAGATTCATAACTTCTGCGGTTAGCTTTGTTGAATCATACCATGCATGTCGATTGATGACTTGGGTGATTTCTGCACGCAGTAGAGGGCGGACCATGTGCTTCTTCCCCAATGAAGTGTGCAAGAGTATACGAGCAAAGGCGGGAATAACTTCCCTTGACAAGCTGGCACTAAGAATTATTGCTCCTATGACCTCCACCTAAAACATCCACGAGTGAACAGAATATAAAAATGCAATAAATATGATGATTGATAAATTGTTCTGATAATTAGAGTTTACCACTCATAAAATGTTCTAAATAATTTTGCAGCTGAGTCATTTGTCTCCAATAATGCTAATGTAAGTATTAGATTATTTGCTTTCATGGTTTCAAAAAAAAAAAGAACAGAAAAAAGAAAAAAAACACTGTGTGCAGCAGCAGGTTAGGTTATTAAACTAAAAGTTGCACCTGTTATTAGAATCCCTAACTGTCCCAATAATTGAAATATGAGACAGCTGGCGTTTCTTCAATAACTTACATGAGCATAATCTAAAGAGGAACGGATTTTTTCAGCAGCCTTCAAAGCAAGAAGGCCTCCATCATCATGACCAACAAGAACGACAGATGAAAAGCCCATTTCCAGGCAGAAAGAAATAAGAAGATCCACCTGCGGATATTACAGTAGCATCAGAATAAATTCTTCCATAATAAAAGATTCACTGGAGCTCATATGCAATGAAAATGTATTCCCTTAATTCGAAAAACTTGCTGTCGACAGTAAGTGTCTAAGTGTTGAATATATCTTTCTATTAATGCATACATTTTTTTTTAACACTGATATGTATCACTACTTGCTACGACATATTTAAGACTAAGATATGCAGCAGGAAGAATAGCATTTTCATAAATCCCAATGACAGAATTTGAACTCTTCTCTTGATAAGAGAAATAATTAAACTTTTTATATTAGGTAAGTTAAAGGCCAACAGTCAGTTTAGCAAAGCATATTGTATGGAGAGAACAAACAAATTAAGCAGCAGTGAGGGCAATAAATGCCAGAATTAAAGTAGGTGGCATAGAAAATCCAAAAAGAGTGAAACAAAAGGCATAAAGGCCTATCTAATACATGTTATTTCCTGTTACAGTGTGAACATTGACACATCACAGGCAAGACATTTGATCCTCATAGATAAGCCAACTGCGGCATAATGTTTTGGCTTTACTTTTTTTTTTATTGATTAAAAACAATGCTTTCAAGACATGATAACTTTGAGTGAGAAAAGATCTCCATCTTATCAAACTTCTTCCTCCTCTTTTGTAGAACTCTTCTTAATCTAAAAGGTAGGAAAGATAAGCACAAACCTTCGTTAATAACAAAACCTAAAATATAGGTTTTTCCCAAATGACGTTAAAGAGAATTCTAAGTTCCAAAACATCCACAGTTTATGGCCAATGCATATAAGAGCAAGTTTCACAAAACTAATTCTAAACTTCTCTTCACTATGTAAATAACCAACTAAACCAAGGGGAGGCTGCTAATTTAGGCAAGAGATACCAGGAATAAATGTATGAATGATTTATTTCAATTAAACCACAAAGAAATAATTGTCGTCATGACAATACAAATAAATGCAAAGGCTAAAATTACTAAGCTTCTTTAAGTAAGAAATAAGAAAATCACCTGAGACTCAAGTTTATATGGATTAGGCAATTGCTTTTCTTCCCAATCCTTCCTGCGAGGACGGGAAGTCAATCCCCACCCAGGGCGATCGAAGGCAACAACTGTGCAGCCAGTCTGCCGAGCTAAAACATCCATCACATGGCGCCAAGAGAAGACTCCTCCTCCAAACCCATGAATCAGGATTACTGCAAACTTATCCTTTTTGTTTACATCAATATCCAAGCTCACAGAATTGGGAAAATATCCATAAATGTCACCATCATCCAAGTTCAGAGCCGGAATTCGGTCTGTACAGTAAGTGGCTGCCGGCACAGCATCAGCTAATAGAGGAGAATACAGAGAAGAATTTTGGAAATGATTACTCAAGCTCCTTTGCAAGTGATAATGAGATTTGGGTGGAACTATCATAGGCCATTCTATATTAAGCCTTCCAGAAGAAATCCTGAGGGGGCTGGCATTCGGACTCCATTCAAGAAACGGAGAAGAAGATAAAGAAAGAGGCAAAGGTGACTCAGGAAGACTAAGCTTGTAATGGACTGTAATCCCCTGACAGGAAATGAACTGACTGTCAACATCTGCAAGTAGACTAATAGGAATGTCATGCATCTTGGGAAAGCTGGCTTTTCTTTTTGTTTCACTGTTGCTTTTTGAATTTCTTGCATTGCATGGCATAGGGGATCGGGGAACCTTGTGGTATCCAGCAAAAACATTCTTGCAAGTCAGAACCTACAAAGAGATATACTGAGGCTTGTTAAAGACTACATTAAGTTAGAGGCCACGGTGACAGCTAATTCACATATTTTCAAAAAGCAGATGTGGATATGAAATGTATCAAAGGTAGCAGTAAAATGTACGGACAGTGTGACATCACAAATTGAAAGGAGCGCATTCTTTCAGCAGAATCAAAGTGCAAGTTCATAGAGATCTGATGATCTACCTATAGAAGTAGCACTTGCAAGGATTTAAATTACGACAAGTAATCCATATGCCAAACCACAGAGGAAAGGAAACATACAGATTCCGGGTCTACATGGTGAAACAAAAGCTTTTTCCGAGCTTTACAGCTGGTCCGATAAGCGACTACGACGTGGCCAAGGGCGAACACTAATGAAGACAGGAAAAGACTAGATGCCCCCCATGATTTATTTAAATGCAGTTTCTCACTTGGCAAGGAATGTGAAGCATGTATTTCCTCCGAGACGGGGGAATACAGACAGCTTTTCACCAACAGGATAACAACTGAAACGAAGGAAGAAACTGTTGCTGATTCAAGATATGGCCCATGAGAAAGGCCAGGTCCATGGCACAAACAATAAGCACCTGCAATTGAAGGAAATCCATTCTCAAGGATTATAAATCTTCTCATCAACAAACCAAGATATTTACAATTTGCTAAATGGCTAGATATAAGTTAAAGGAAAGAAGAAGATTAAACAACAGACACTAGTTACAAGTTAACAGCATGTGGGAATTATAAATTGACAATGACCTTTTACAAAAAAATGAAAAGGTCTAAGGGCAAATAAAAATTGCAAAGCCAAAAAAAAAAATACTTTGGAAGAACTTCAAATCAAAGCTTTTGTCAACAGAACACTGCAATAAAATCACGTAATAAATTGCCAAGTTAAAAAAAACCCTGTTTTACCAACATATAGGGAAAGAAGCATTAAACCAAGATATTTATGATTATAGGCCTACAAAAAATCAAGAATGTTAATACCGTGATGCCAATATCTTCTTTCACAAGGAAAAGAGGCACAGAGGTTGAATTATTCTTTTATCGCAACAAATCAAGGTAAAATTAAAAACTAGCTATACCTTTTCCTTGATGAATAATGATTTAAAAAAAAAAGGTATCAGCAAGAAAAGCAGGTCAGAAAATGACACCATAAAAGAGAATGGGATAAAAGATCTCACAAGTGATAACAAGCGATCTGACGATGGAGATAACCGGAATATCCATTAGCGAGCTTCTAAATTCGTACGTTCTCAAGTGCTCCCTCGGCTCGTAGCAAGTCTCGCAAGCATACCTCGACGCCAGGACCAGCGATACAAACACGTCCCCAACGGCCAAGAGCAACGGCGCCGACAAGACAAGCAAGGAAGCCACCATGGTCAGCATGAAGAACGCCGTCCGAAACCCTCTACGGATCCTCTCCAGGTTCCCTTTTCCTCCGGCAGCCATGACGGTCTTAAAAAATGCCTCCGATCAAATGGCCGCCGCCCGAAGGTTGGCCGGTGGAAGAGGATGAAACTAAATTGTTGAAACCCTCGCAGGAGAAGGTACTATGTACACGATCCAAAAGATCGGCGGAGCTCCGTCCATCTTCCGGCGGCGTTTAACAGAGACCCGGCGGTGGGCCGATCGAGGCCGCCGCCGGCATGGGTAGCTTTCAAGAGAAGACCAAAGAAAAGAGAACGAGAACGAGAAAGATAGAGAGAAAAAGGCCCCGGAGAGATGGCGAGAGATCGGAAGGGGAAACAGCGAGAGATTTGGTTTTTATTGTCGTCCCTTCTTTAATTATTAAATTAATAATAATAAATATTACTACGATTATTGTTTTGAAATGCTTGTGTTCTTGTTTACAACGTATGCTTGTTTAATCGGGTTTGACGACAATGTAAAATATAATTAAAAAGGGTAATAAAAAACGGTCGTCAGATAAAATTATAAAAACCTTTCAGACCTACCTGTCAACCATCCATCCGCATTTCAAAACGGTCAGCAGTCAGCACCACCTCAGGGAGGAGGTGCGAGAGGTGGATGGAGGCCGTTTGATGAAGATCAGACGCATGTAACGTGACAAACTGGAGGAACACTGTGTGGACGGACCCTCACTGATAAAATTCGAAATGCTGGGAGCGCAATGGTGGGGTCCAGTCCAGCCGATGACAACTTCCTTGGTCCTGATGTGATGACCGTTGTCTTGGCTCGTGGCGTTGGGTGCGGTTTGCGGTGGGGGGGGGGAACACGGAAACCGATGTCAAGGCCAGGAAACATGGCAGGAGGGTGGGGCCCAATGGAAAGATTGCCGCCACTTGGATAAATGGATGGATGGATGGGTACGGGAAGAACGTGAGCGAAAGAGACGGCTCATGTGCCGGAGAGAAAACGGTCAGAGCCTTGGAACATCCTACTCGCCTCGACTTACTACTGACTAGACTTTTTTCGTGAGAACTTTTAACGGAGGTTCGACAGTGGGTGCCACCGGATTCGGGGAAGTGTTTTTTTTTTTTTTTTTTGGTGTTCAGTTGTGTGTTTGTTAAAGACTTGTTTGGTTACTCAGAGTGAAAACGAGAGTGAGAGTTGATATAACATTTTTATTTGTTTTGTTTACCGAAATTGCTATTTTCAAAATTTGAAGAATTTTTTTTTCTCTAAGTGAGACTTCGTAACATCACTCCACTCTGTGTATATTTTTATAAATTTTTTATTTTATTTTATAATTTATTTTGTTTTAAATTTTTTAATAAAATTAAAATTAAGAATTTGATTTAAAAAAATTTACATTACATCAAATATAATAAATAATTTATTTATAAACCATATTTTTATTTTTTTCATTCTTAACAATCTTAAAAAAATTTATAATTTAACACTTCTCTCAACCAAACGCATATAACTAATTACTTCCAAATAAAAATTTCATTTTAATTGAAGTCACATTTCCAGACTTCCGTCACTTCGGTGGACCACTTCTGAACCAAACACACCTTAAGTTGTGAAAACTAGTATTATCCACGCCTATTGGGTATACTATTTAAATAATTATTTGGTTATTTCTGTACACGTCATTAAATTAACTTCAGTGAACCTTCTGTTAAATTGTTCATGGTCATGATATAATACATCACACATCTTAACTTAATAATATAATTAATAAGTAACTAAAATTTCATAAAAAAAATAGTAAGAATGATAAAAAACAAAGATCATACCAGGGTGATATGTTTGTCATATCAGTTTTTAGTTAACAACGTGAATAAAAATGATGCAATTAAATATGAATTTAAAATTAGAATACTCAATCCAATTCTTTTTAATTTAATGATATAAATTAAAAAAAACTCTAATAGTTAAATCACCATTTAAATAATTTATACTAATCAACAAACTTGGTTAGATAGAGACAGAGTTGGGGTGATGGCTGGTCAAAAAAGTTGATGCAGATTAATATATTCATTCAGAGGCAGCCAGAAGCAGCTTTTTCTTTTCCATTTTCCAAAGTTGGGTTAGAAAATTGTAGTGCTGTCACATATTTGCTGTCTTGAATTGAATTCATGTTTTGTGTTTATACATTCACAAATGGACAGATTTTTCATAATTTGATAGTGCTAAAATTAAGAACACAAACAATACTTTGATTGTTGCTTTGTAGATAAATTAACAATGGAGATTAGGCCAAATTGTTCAGTTTGTTCTGAGGACAAGAAAAACCAAGCATTGGATTCCATAGAATGAATGCAGGAGACTCCAAATTGTTCAAATACATCAATCGCGAGTCTGCAATTTGGGTGAATATTCTTCATCTAAAGTATGGATCTCTAAATTTCTGGCGTGATAGCATTCCAATTAATTCCTCTAGCTTTTTTAGAGGCTTATGTATCTCTGCCTTCAGACTTAAACATTTTTTTCGGATACATTCGGTTAATGTTAACACTACATCTTTTCTATTTGATGCTTGGTGTTCTGATGTTCCTTTGGCCTACTGGCCCACTTTTATCAACACCGATTTGGATATTGAGAATTTGAGTGTTTCTGATTTTTGTTTTGATGGCAACTGGAACATTGCAAATCTGTTTAACCTCTTTGGAGTACATCTTAATTCTATTGCTGATGGCATTAGCAACATCAATAATAACTGTCATAGTCGCTGGATTTGGATTCCTAAGTCCAATGCTGCTAAAATTTCTTCTTCTGCCTATCATATGTTGAATCAAAATAACTGTTGCAGTGATCATTGGATAGGTTGGAAAAAATTATGGTCTTTGCGCATCGCCCCTCGCATTAAAAACTTTATTTGGCTTATGTTACATGGTCGTATCTCAACCAGTGATTATCTTTATAATATCAAATTGGGGCCTCGCAGTAACTGCAATTTTTGCAGTTTAGATGTTGAAACTGCGAACCATATCTTCTCCACTTGCTCGAAAGTAAACCAGGTTTGGAATATTATTGGTGCTTCTCTTAACAAAAACATTTACTTCCAGCATGGTATCTCTTCAGGGAGTTGGCTTTTAGATAAAAATTACACTGCATATGACCTGGCTGTTATTGCAGCAACAATTTGGTATATTTGGAAGAGTCGTTGTGATGTCATATTTAGAAGTACTTCACCAAACTGGTGCAGAATTGCTTATACTACTCTTGCTCATGCTTCAGATTATGCTCTCATGCATGTTGAGCAACCTGGCAAGAAACTTATATTGAATAACTTACAACCTGGTTCTAACTGCATGTTTGTAGCAAGGAGGATGAACATGACATCAGAGGTAAGTGGAGGAGGTTTCTTTTGTTCAAATTCTAATTCTATCATTCATTTTGCAGGAAGCTTCCCGTTGCAAGATGACAATACACTTGTTGCTGATGCTCTAGCTATATACTTAGCTCTACAAGCCGCCAGGAATAAACACACTCATATCAAGTACCTCTTCCTTGACAATGTTGACATTCATCGGGCCATCACTACTTCACAAATTCAGTGGAACTGGCGTCTTGATCCGTGGATTGCAAGCCTCAAATTGCTGCTCCAAGACATCGGTGATCCACATCTCGGTATTATCCCTAAGGATTGGAATCATGCTGCATCTTGTTTAGCATTATATGGCTCAAATTTACATTGTATTAGCTTATTCCATGATGGTAGGGACCTACCATTTTGGATAATGAAGCATTTCAAACAACTAGGTTTTTCTTTCATGTAATGTCTCGGTTCTTTGTTGTTTCTTCTTGTTAGTTAGCTTGTTTTGTTTGTTTCCCTTCAATAAAATTTAGCCTTTGGGCTCTTTTCTTCAAAAAAAAAAAAAAGCTTACAAAACCGCAATAAGCACCGTTTTGATATGTGTACTTTACTGCAGTAGCATTGTGTGCCTGACATTTCAGGGATAATGTCATATTAATTTCTCCAAACATTAATTAATGGAACTGTGTAATAAATACTGTGGTTTATCTACATTTATTTTAAAAAAAAAACTGTGTAAAAAATAATAAAGCAAGGACGATGGAGTCATCATCTAGTCAGTCCATTTCTTTTTTAAGGTTCTCCTAATGTGGTTTTGGGTTTATATATATATATATATTTCCTTTAACATAAATAGATATATTTAATTCACTATGGACAACAAAGGAACATGGTGCTCAGAACCGAAAATACATCGCCTAATCTGTTTCATATTGAATAGATATGTGGTGGGTTCTTGACTTTTTGGGTGGTGTGTTATATGTCTCTAAAAAGGAAAATTTTGATCAGGTTACCATGAAATTGGAGATCAGTTGAATTTAGTTTGTGCTATTGTAAAGTATATATAATGGAAGATAAAGGACAAGAAGCGTACGTGTAAACAATAATGCAACATATTATACAAATTAATGGGAAAAATTAAGTCATTAAAGACATCATCAAACCTTTATATCATTCTCACTGGGATGGCAGTGTTAATGACTTTATGACACGGATCACACATTTCACTTCGCATCTTATAGCTAGAGAGCAGGTGAAACCAAGTGGGGGATGATGAAAGTTTATCAATCGGCCGAGTTATGAACTTTGGTTCCATCTTCCCAAATATTTGACATTTGGATGATATATTCTGTTTTCCACTAAATATATTTTCAGAAACAGGACAGGGACAATAAACTACATAAACTAAGGTTTGATCTCTTCACACTCTTGTGTCATCTTGGACACAACAGCATGCGGTATATTATATGATTCTCTATTCATTTCATATTATGTAAAACTGGCTATACATTGCCATTTGATGATCAGCGGCTTGTTTTGTCATCTTCCAATATGTATATATAGAAACATTTGTCACATGGAGACCTGGAAACAACTAAAGAAAATTAACAGCAGAGAGAATGATTGGCAGGAGTTAGCTCCTCACCACGTGCTTTTCAAACTTTAGCGAAAGCACAAATTATCATCATTAATTAATTTACATGGTTTTGATTATTTTCTTAATTAATCTCAATGCAAATTCACAAGCACCAGCATTAATCATGGATGCATGCCTTCAGAAATTAGTTGGCAGTGTATATATATATATATATATATATATATATAGAAAGAGAAAAACATAAATCAGCCAGATTGTACTTGAACATCAGCCAGGTTCCTGACCAATAATGATCTCTTTTGTACCCCAAAAGGAAGTGGAGATTATATATCCAGACAGATGAGCATAAGATTAGGATAAGTTTTCATAACCATCTTCGCTTTAGGCTGGAAAAGATGGTACAGCAAAGCATATGCTCGTGAGCACTGAGCAGGTGGCTAGGTGGTGGTTAGAGGTTCAGCCATTCTTTTAAATCTACCAAATTAAAGTCGCATTAAATACTACTTCTTTTCCATTTCTGTTGGAATCCCAATGTGATGCTGACAACCATGCATATTCCTCTGCATATATACGCGCACGCACATACATATATCTTTGATGGTGCCTGTCTTTAATGTATAACTAAACACAACTTGCTCACATCACATTTGTTATCTGGCATACATGGATGGTGACATATTGCTGAGCTTTTAGATTCTTTATTTAATTTCTTCATAATATATGAAAAGGGTCACATACACACTTCAGTACAAACAATTATAGTGATTTGTATATATAACTCCGTTAATTTGGGGTTTCCTCAAAATATCTGTATCCTTTGCCAACACATTAAGAAAAAAAAGAAGAAGAGTTTGGTGGTCTGCTTCTTTGTATGGTTTGTTTAAATGAGAGAGAAGGGGGGGGGCGCTTAATTTCCTCAAATTTTATATCCATACATATAGAATGATCAGAGCCTGCATGCATCTCTGATTGTGATTCTACTATTTCTATACGCATTATATACATACGTATACATATATGGTGGGGCTGAGGAGTAGTGTACAGTCTGGAGTCCATGAATGAATTCAACGGCTCATTAATTATCCATGAATGGTGATTGTCTAGCTAGCTAGAGGTTGGTTCTCTCAATATATTGACACCGGCGCGCCAGTATCTGTAGAAGAAATGGTAAACAGTAAACACCCTTCTTATCTTGTGCATGCCGGTGCACTTTGGAACATTTCCACAACTTGTGCAGGTGCCAAGTGCTTTCCCAAATAAAGTCATAATTGGCATCACAAGTGGCAACTATATATCCCTTAAGTGTGTGTTTGAGTGGGTCACATTTAAATATGCCTTTTGGATAACCGAACGGGCGCTTGAGGTTGAAAATGCATGTACACTAATTTAGAAATCAAGGGGCCCCTGATCTTCATCTCAGACAAAGCGCTGATCTCAAAATATATTGTGGGTGTGGGAATCCTAGTGGGTTTAAGAATCTCTGTATATTAATTTCTCACTCACTCTCCATGAGTCAAGTATTATATAGCATACATGGTATGGTATGCATGAATGGTCCCCTTCCAAGTTCCATTAACCTTTACATGTAGGCTAACTGTATCAGGATCTTTTGATGTGTCACTCCAGTTATCAATGTATCACGCCGTGGACACACTTATGCGGCGATATGCCTGAAGCTCACACGTGGTAGCCCTATGGAGAAGTGAGAACTCCACGTTGTTGAACCTATATAAGCACCACATCTATCCCTCCCATCCAAACCCAAACACCACAGCCATTAACCACTCCACTCCAAGGACAAAAGCAAGGCCCACACACTCTTCACACACTCCTTCTTCTTCACTTGTTAATTTAGCACTAGAACTGACATGGCCGGCATTGCCATTGTTTCTGGGAGCGGGGTTCATGAGAGTGAAAAAGCTCTCATTGACGCTAGCGTTCATCATGAAGAATATTATGAGCATATAGTACTGATGGAATCAAGCAAGGGAGATGGAGATGATGATGATGATGATGATTATGACTGTGCCCCAGCTGCATGAAATTAACCAGCATTGGTAACAACAAGCTTGTTCTATGTTGTGGTGAAGGTTTTCCTCCAGGCTCCAGCTAAATATATATAGATATATTATAACTTTAAAAGAAGGCAACTGATCCTACTAGTGTTGTATTATTTAATGTTATCCTCCAAGGTCCAAGCCTCACCCTCTGAGGCAACGGATCATATATATACATATATATAGCTGCATTATCAAGAGGATTTGTGTCGGAGTGTTGCCGTTTAATTGATATATCATTGCTTTAGGGAAAAGCTTTGGTTGCGGTGGTGCTTATATATCTAGCTTCGATCTCCATCTTTATTATCTCGTGCATGGTGTTTCATTAATTAAATCAGAAACTAATTGTCCGTAAAAATTGAGGACTTCATCTT
Organism: Dioscorea dumetorum; assembly: GCA_902712375.1. Taxonomy (NCBI): domain Eukaryota; kingdom Viridiplantae; phylum Streptophyta; class Magnoliopsida; order Dioscoreales; family Dioscoreaceae; genus Dioscorea; species Dioscorea dumetorum. The sequence continues at coordinate 48,076 of CACTHL010000630.1, forward strand.
GTTTACAGCACTGAAGCATCTGATAGACTGATGCAGCAATAACATCTTGGAGGCAGGCATTATATATATATATATATATATATATATATATATATATATATATATATATATATATATATATAGTTAACGAAATTAAAGCGACTTTTGCATGACCTGATGGTTAATTAATTAGCACGATGTCCCGTTAAAGGAGACCTTTTTCCTTTTAAAACGTCCTTGATGTTGACCAATATATATGGATTTTATTTACTTCTATGGGAGAAGTTTGTTAATTAGCTAAGTTGATGTTAGCTAGGAGGCGTTGATCTCTATTATCTTGTGGTTAGATTTTTCACTAGTTAACTACTAGTGGCATGCAGATGGTAATTAAGAATACAAGATGACCAGATTTTTCGTGTAAGTGGGCTGGATTCAACCAGAACAATATATACCGGATGCAATCGGTACTCGGTAGTATTTTTCTTTTTAATGACTTCTCTAATTTACTATCTCAAAGTAAAATACTTGTAGTTGTAGGCGTATTTTGTGCTTGTGACCACTGTTTGCATTAATGTTAGCCTTTTAAATAATTTTTTTATTTTGGCTTTTTAAGAAAATTGATGGTTTTTAGTCTAATATATACTTCTACGCACCATAAATTTATCTATTCGAAAGCTTAAAAATGAATAAATTCTTGGAACAAATTGAATATGTTTTTGATCCAAAGAATAAAATAAACAATTACTCCACTTGAGAGAGTTTACTAGATTTAAAACCCTAGTTATAGCAGTTTCAAAATTACTATAACTGTTATTATTTTTTTTTTATGTCATACACATGAATCTCTCTCTCTCTCTCTCTCTCTCTCTCTCTCTATATATATATATATATATATATATATATATACATCCTCAACACTTAATTAGATATAGTAAGAGCTCAAAATTTCCACCTTCACAAGGAAAAATGGTTTTGCTACTTATACTATATGAAAATTCTAATTATGGCATACACCGTATGAAAATTCTAATAATTGTTTTTTTATGATATTTGGGGTAGTTTGATTCACAAAATCTTATATACCATCAGGAATAGGATCACTAAGAATATGATTTTTAAATTATGTTGACCAATATATGTGTAATTTTTGTTTGGCTGACAAAATAATAATAATACGGTCAAAATATAGCATTATCTTGTTTGATTAGCCGAGAATCTTTTGTTACAAATTATCTTTATTAAAATACCCTTATCTAATAAGTGTAAAATCAACATATCAAAGTTCATAATATTTTAAACTAATTATTGAAATTGTTCAATAATAAATATTTCTTGTTATTAAAAAAAAATAATTTTAATATAGTCATTTTTTTATTAATATTAATTAAGGCACACTTAATTATTTTAAATAAATATAAAAATTTTCTCTAACCTTATATTTGAAAAAAAAAATTATCTCAAACTGCTAAAGCAGTATAAAAGTAATTAAAAAATAAATTTAAAAAGTATAACAAAAAAAATTGCATTCCACCCAAAATGTGAGATTATCACCTATTGAATTAATAATCACATTCCCCATAATATTGGCCAAGTAATCATATTTTGGGACTAATATTTTCACTCTAAATAACCAAACGAGGTAATGTAATATTATTTGGTGCACATTCATGAGGTAAATTGATAGTACTCCCACTAAGGGCCTGTTTGTTTGGCTTCATTTGGGGGGGAAGTGGCGGAAGTGGAGACTTCCGCACCACTTCCGACCGTTTGTTTGGCTTCATTTGGGCCTGAAATGGTTGACAAGACACTTCAGAATAACCCCCACTTCCCCATCCCACTTCGCCCAAAAAAGAGCCGAAGTGGGGACTTCACCCATCTCACTTCCATTTTGATTAAAATAATAATTAATCAATTTTTTAATGTAATTAAAAAAAGGTTACATTCACTTATTTATTTCATTTTTATTTCATGTAATTTTTTAATAAAGTCATACTTTGAAATTATATATATATATATATATATATATATATATATATATATCATAATGAAGTTAAAATAATTAATAATAAAAATTTTAAACACAATAACAAATCTAAAACATAAAACAATTTAATAATCGCTCAAAAAAATAAATTAATTTATTAAATATTTAAAAATTATATTTAATAAATTAAAGGGGCGGACTAACCATTTATCGAATAATTACAAATTATTCACAAAATTACAAATTCAATAAACAAAATAGGATGAAATTGTCATCATATTAATATAATAAATAAATATACACTAATTGAATAATTAAAAATTTTAATCACAAATATTACAAAGGAGGTAACCATACCCCCTCCCGAAGTGGTGATCATACACCCACTTCCAGATTTCACTTCAACCAACCAAACACTGGAAGTGGTTACTGACATAACACTTCCAGCAACAACCAAACACACAGAAGTCTACACTTCCAACTGAACTATACACTTTCACTGAAGTGGCCACTTCCAGGAACTCACCACTTCAGAAAATCACTTCCGTACCAAACAGCCCCTAAATGTCCTCTTTATGTAAATTCAAAAATAAATAATTCACTAAATAGATAAATTATCATATCATTCAAGTTAATAGATAAAATGATCAAAAGAAATATTTTTTGTGTTATTCACGAGGCCAAAGTGAGATACAGGCCGGATTTGGGATCAAAATAAATATTTTTATTTTTATGAAGATGATAAGTGTTATTAGTCAAATAATAAACAGATATGTGCACCAATTATGATGGGTACATCACATGTGACTTCAACTTCAAGACTTGACTATTATGCAACCTTTATAGGGGGGAGGAAACATGATGCTCTTCACAGTTCACACACACACACACGTGTACACACACAAACAAGAGACCTCTCAAACACGAGACTTGGTGGTTACCCATTGGGCCACATCCCGGCCCCAAAATAAACATCAGGTACAGTTCGAGGACTGCCACATAATCAAACGGTTTAAAGCTTAAAAATAAGATATATCAATCCCAAGGCAAACGTTTCCATAAGTGGCTTCAGTTCTAAACTGGGCCTGGGTCTTCAGCCATTGGGCTGAGGGAGTGGGCCGTTGCGTACCAACAGTTTACGCAGCTTGGGGGAGAGAAGCGAATCGAATTTCCACCTGGTGGTGTGATTCATCATAGTTCCCCTCTTAATCGTACCATTGGGTTCGCCTCTCTCTGAAACCCTAGAAAAATCCGATCATTATCGGCTCTCAACTTGGTGAAGATGGCCGGATCGAGCTCTTGGTCTCAGGCGTTGATGCAGATCTCGCCGTATACCTTCGCTGCCATCGGAATCGCCATCTCAATCGGTGTCTCCGTTCTCGGAGCGGCCTGGTATTCAGATCTCAACTAATGTTTATCTATATGTTTTATTGTCAACAATTCGTTGTGTTATTTTTGCTGAATTCCTTCTTTGATGGATGGATTGCAGGGGGATTTATATAACTGGGAGCAGTTTGATCGGTGCCGCAATTAAAGCCCCGAGGATCACCTCCAAAAATCTTATCAGGCAATGAGCTCTTTTCCTTAATTCGGATCATTGTTAATTTTTTTTCTTCTTATTTACCTGTGTTTAATGAATGCATTATCTTCAACTATTGAACTTCCATTCCACTGGTATAGCTAGATTTGGTCCTTATGGTAAAGAATTCATAGTTTAACTAAATATATGAAGCGAGGATGCGAAGAATGCCATTGTTTGTCTCTGCTTGACGAAAAGAGTTAGATTTTGCTTTTGCCCCGCGTGGTTGTGCGTTTCTTGAGAACTGGGATACGGTTTGTTTATGCATTGCTAATTTGGCTTCTTTTGCAAATGGATAATTTCCCTTGAGATGATCAAACTTCTTTGTGAGGTTTATGAATGCTAGATTGAAAACGGCGCGTAGTGACCCAATGACGATATCGCAGTGCCATACAATTTACAATGTATTTGGGGTCATTTACTCAGGCTTGGATGCATTTTTCGATGTTGCCTAGTAATCAATTTGAGGCTTTTTATGTAATCTTTGAATGGTTGTGTTCTGGATTGGAAGCACATGTGAAATAATTGTGGAGTAAAGAAACAAATTTAATAACCTATGGTTACATTTTCTGGTAAATCAGCTGAGGTTTTTCTTCTTCTTACACTAGATCCCGTATAGGAAAGATAGATTCATATTCATGCCCTAATTCGTTTAGTACTTGCCTTTTGCTTACCCCTAGTTCTTCAATAATTGCGTTAGATGGACTAATTTTTCTTTCTTTGAAGGACAGTGGAGAAAATGTTTATGCAACATCTAGACCTTGTGTGCTGGAACTTTTGCATCAATTTCTAGCACTCAAGAGTGCTTTTGTTCATACAAATAGTGCCATGATTTGTAATATAAATGAAACACATACCACTTGCTCATTCTCTGAGGGAATAAAGCAAATTGATTTCATTATTTTTTGGTCAGTATAGGTGCATGTGTCTTTCCTAGAAACATTATCCTTTTTATCACAAATTCGAAGATTTCAATATTCTTAATATCTTTTAGTTTGGCTGTTAAAGCAACTTGGCATGTTTTGATATGGTTGAACTTAATGTAAAAACAATTTGTACAGAGCAACAGTGTGATGTTGACAAGTCATTTACTTTTTAATTTATCCTCATACTAATGAATTAACTGAAAGCTTAGAGTCTCACACACTAACAGACATGCTGCATGCACCCACACATGCACGGACATTTACAGTAATTACTCAAAGATTCTTGTAGTGATACTTGCTCGTTTGGTTTCTTATCAGTAAGCTCTAGCTTTTCATGATGTTTGTCTAAGTGGACTGAATGCTTGCATGAATATATGCCTTGGTTGGATGACCATGATGTTTCTCATCTCTTGGGTGGTTCTGCAGTGTTATTTTCTGTGAGGCTGTTGCCATATATGGAGTCATTGTTGCAATCATTCTTCAAACCAAGCTGGAAAGTGTGCCAGCTTCGCAGATCTACGAGCCTGAGTCTCTTAGAGCTGGATATGCAATCTTTGCTTCTGGGATTATTGTTGGTTTTGCAAACCTAGTTTGCGGGTATGGATCGTTTCCTTCTTCTTTAATCTTCTTCAGGTGTGATTACTGACATGGTTTAAACAATACCTTACCCACATGTACAAAATTTCCCTTGTCAACAGGCTTTGCGTCGGTATAATTGGTAGTAGCTGTGCTTTGTCTGATGCTCAGAATTCCTCCCTCTTTGTGAAGATTTTGGTTATTGAAATTTTTGGAAGTGCTCTTGGCCTGTTTGGGGTGATCGTAGGGATAATCATGTCATCTCAAGCGACATGGCCCGCCAAGGCTGTGTGAGCAGCTATTGATACTATTAAGACTTTATGAGCGTTGAGCAAACCGGATTGTGTTAAAGATGTACATGTTACATGTACCGTCTCTTGATTTACATTGAAGCCAATAAATAGTGGCTGCTGTCTATTTTCTTGGGATCATGTCATGTTTTTCTATGTATTAATTTTAGCTGTCTGTCCGGCAGAATTTTATTTTTTTATACCTCTTCTACAATGCTGGTCTCCAACTTTTGATGTTACTGTTCGTGTAATGATAAATAAAGTGCAGTGGATGTGCTAGTGGTCACTTGCCCTATATGTGTGTGTGTGTGCGTGTGTGTGTGTGTGTGTGTGTACATAGGAGGTTTCGTTCTCTGGGACGCCCCCGTCCCCAGATAAATGATGTGGGGATGCCTTCGGGAGCTGTTGGACGCCTCTGCGTTCTCGTTCATATATATATATATGTATACATTACTCAGAAAAAATATGGAAGTTTTTCATATTTTTAAATATCAATAAAAATAAAAATAGTATCAAAAATAATTAAATCTGTAAATTTAACAAAAGATTAATGTTATATTTATACACTAGGTTTATTTATATGAATCAGGTTTATTTTTCCTGTGGCTGCTAATTCGGCATTCACATTATTATCTGCATCATTTTTTTTCATAAATTTCAAATTGAAACTCTACAAATATCTAAACTTTAAAAATTATAAAACATCATAGAATTTTATTAAAAACACTAAAATTATAATCTCAAATATTATAAAATTTATAACTAAAATTCTAAAATCCAAATCCTAAATATTCAACCTTAAACCTTAAAACATAAATTTTAATTTAGGAGTTAGATAATAAAAAAATTAAATATATTTTTTTAAAAATGAAGTAGATCCGCATCATTCAAAAAGTTTTTATATAAATATATTTTTTTAGAAATATCATTACTCTTAACAAAAATAATAATAGTATTTTAAATATGTGTTTTCGTCTGAAAGACCGAAAGAGCGACTGAAACCTATATACTCAAGTGAAAGTCATTAAAGAGGGGTTTGGCAAGTGGCAAATCTCAGACCAGAAGCTTTGAGCATGAGTGAGAGCTCCTGTTAAACCCTCCCCTTAAATCCAACCACGCCCTATCCGAAGGGGAATTAAGCATCATGGTTGATGCTCAAACACTTCCCCCCGCCTTCTCCCATTCCAAACATGGCGGCAGCTTCAGACCCCTTCTTCGTCTTCTCCAATGCCCACTCTTCCATCCTTTCTCCACTTTCCAAGCACCTATTCAAAACAGCCACTTCCCTCCCCTTCTTCTCAGACTCCAAAGCCACTCAGCTCATCTCCTACTCTTCCCTCCACCCTCACAGCCCCATCCATTCCTCCTCCAATCCCATTCCAGCCATTCGCCGTCTCTGCCTTGACGGTGAGCTACATGAAGCTCTCCGCCTCCTGCCCTCTTCCGAACAATTCCCTTTGGACGAAGACACCTATATATCCCTCCTCAGACTCTGCGAATGGAAGCGCGCCGTGCCTCAAGGCTCCCGGCTTTACTGCCACATCTCCTCCTCCGATATCCTCTTGAGCGTTGCTCTCGGGAATGCACTATTGAGCATGTTCGTCAGGTTTGGCAACCTTCTTGACGCCTGGTCCGTGTTCGGAAAGATGATCGAGAGGGATGTCTTCTCCTGGAACATTATGGTCAGCGGCCACGCAAAGTCTGGTTTTTTCGACGAGGCCTTGGCTTTGTACCAGAGAATGATCTGGTCTGGAATGTGGCCAGATGTCTATACCTTTCCTTGTGTTCTCCGGACTTGTGGTGGCGTCCCGGATTTGGTCAGGGGTAGAGAGGTTCATGCTCATGTTTTAAGATTTGGATCTGCGTGGGAGGTTGATGTTTTGAATGCGTTAATCACGATGTATGCCAAGTGTGGCCAGTTTGTTGGTGCTCGCAAGGTGTTCGATACTATGCCGAGGAGGGATTGTATCTCGTGGAATGCGATGATTGCTGGGTATTTTGAGAACGAAAGGTTCTGTGATGGGTTGGAGTTGTTCCTCATGATGAGGGATCATTCTGTGGAGCCGGATTTGATGACAATGACTAGTGTGATTTCTGCTCCCGGCTGGCTGAGTGATGTGGGCTTAGGGACGGAGATTCATGGGTATGCGGTGATAGGAGGGTTTACTGTTGATGTTTCTGTGCAGAACTCATTGATCCAGATGTATGCTACTTTTGGGAACTTGCAACAAGCAGAGAAGATCTTCTCGAGAATGGAGTTGAAGGATGTCGTTTCATGGACAGCTATGATATCGGGTCATGAGAAAAATGGATTCCCGGAGATATCATTGGAAATCTTCGACCAAATGAAAACGGCCCGTGTGTCTCCTGATGAGGTCACCCTAGCCAGTGTTTTATCTGCGTGTGCAACATTGGGACGGGTGGATGTGGGCATTGAGGTTCATGAGCTCGCGAAGAAGAAGAGGCTCATGCCATATACTGTTATTGGGAACTCACTCCTTGATATGTATTCCAAAGCGAAATGCGTGGATAAGGCTATGGAGGTCTTCCGAGGCATGCGCGAAAAGAATGTGATCTCTTGGAGTTCAATTATATCAGGCTTTCGGATTAACCATAGGAGTTTTGAAGCTCTCAATTACTTCCGTCATATGCAAGCTTACGTAGAGCCCAACTCCATTACATTGATTTCTGCACTCTCTGCTTGTGCTGCAGTTGGGGCTCTTGTGTGTGGGAAGGAGATACACACCCAAGCTTTGAGGAGGGGGCTGGGAAGCGAAGGATTTGTGCCGAATGCAATCCTTGACATGTATGTCAAGTGTGGGAGAATGGATTATGGTTGGATGCAGTTTAACTCACTTGAAAAAGATGTGGTTTCATGGAATATCATGATGACAGGCTATGCTGTGCGTGGACATGGGGATCTTGCTGTAGACCTATTCAAGCGGATGGAGGAAGAGGGGGTGCGGCCTGATGAGGTGACATTCATTGCCCTCTTGTGTGCCTGTAGTAAGTCTGGCATGGTGAACCAAGGTTGGGAATATTTTAAAAGTATGGATCAAAAATATTCCATAACACCGAACCTCCGGCATTATGCTTGCATGGTGGATCTTTTAGGTCGTGCCGGGTGGTTAGAGGAAGCCCACCAATTCATAAAAGAGATGCCTATTGAGCCAGATGCTGCCATTTGGGGAGCTCTGTTGAATGGATGCAGGATCCACCGACAAGTTGATCTTGCTGAACTTGCTGCTGGTTATCTATTCGAGTTGGATGCCCAGAGTGCTGGGTATTATGTACTTTTGTGTAACCTGTATGCCGATAGTGGTAGATGGGATCAGGTCGCTAGAGTGAGGAAGGAGATGAGGGAGAGAGGAGTAACCATTGATCCTGGTTGCAGTTGGGTGGAGGTCAAGGGAATGGTTCATGCTTTTCTGAGTGGGGATGAGTCACACCCTCAGAGTAAGGAGATCAATGGCGCTCTAAATGGGTTGTATGAAAGGATAAAGAGTGCTGGGTTTGATTTGCCTGAGAATGAAATGGTCGTTGAGGCTGAAGCATCAAAAGCTGAAATCTTTTGTGGCCACAGTGAAAGATTAGCAATCACTTTTGGGCTCATCAGTACTGCTCCTGGGACAGCTATTTGGGTCACAAAAAATTTGTATATGTGCCAAGGCTGCCATGCTCTAGTTAAGTCAATCTCAAAGATTGTCCGGCGAGAGATTACAGTCAGGGACACTGAACAATTTCACCATTTTAAAGATGGAAAATGTTCTTGCGGTGATGAAGGATACTGGAAAAGATGTATTGGACTAAAGCAGGAGCATGGAGTGTAAACATTCAGGTTGTTTTCCCGGCGCATTGTAATAGGCAAGGCGTTGCAAGCTGGCATCTGAAGGAAGTGAATGAGTTGAAGATGCTCCTAAACTATTTATATAGATCTTGGAAGCGGAAACCCAAGTGAGCAGTGCTGCTCTTGAGAAACAATGGAGAGCAATGGAAGCCAAAGTGAGCAGTGCTGCTCGTGAAGGTATTTACCAATGACATCTATCTGTAAATGATACTCTCTATGTTCCAAGATGGCTCTCTGTGTATTTATCTGTTTGTATCATCAAATCTCTTTGATATAATTGTCTTGTAGTGTTCTTGTTCTAGTGTTCTTCATGACTTTTTTTTTTTTTTTTTTTTTGAAAAAAAGAACCCAAAGGCTATTTTATTAAAAGGAGAAGAAAAAAGCTACAGACATGGAAACAAAAACAGGAGAGACAGAAGCTAAAACTGAACAAAAAACCAGACAAACTAATTAAAAGAAAAACCAAAATTATTGAAGCCCTTCATCAACCAGCGTGAGAGATCAAGTCCAGAATGGTAAAGACATAAACGATGAAGGTTAATACTATAAACTGCCAGAGAATTTGCAGGCTTGTTCCACGCTTGGGGTATACAATGACATTCAGGTCCACCCATGCTTGAAATCAGCTGTTCAACCTTGAAAATCAGATCCTTAAGTCGCCAATCCCATACAGCGTGTCGTTGAGTGAGAATCTTCATGAGGTCCACGTTGTCAAATAACAGGTAGTTAATCTGAAATTGGTTATTAAACACCACTTGAAGCGCGATTAATATGGCTAATATTTCTGCTTGCAAGTCAGTTTCTGCTTGGAAAGGACAACAACCTGCAAATGAAACACTGAAGTTAGTTTTTGCAATGTAAAAGCCAACACCACTTACCCCAGTCTCATGCCGCCGGAACTTGGAAATGAAAAGGAAAGTTGTTCCTTCAGGGAAGTTGTTTAGTAACATTCTTTGACCTGCACTATTCCCAATCATCTGATAGTATTCTTTTGCATATGCTAACACTTTTAAAGCAATATGAGTCCAAACAGGTGTTTTATTTTTAAAGATTGCATCGCATCTTGCCTTCCAAAGTTGCCAAATGGTTGTAGCAATGATAGCTTTATCATACAAGGTATAATCAGGACTCAGAAGCCATTCACCTGAATAAAGCCCGTAATTGAAAGTAAACTCTTTACCCAATTCAGAACTTATAGTCCTCCAAACAATTTGTGTTTTGCTGCAGTTTATTAAAAGATGTTCTGCTGTTTCAAGCTCTAAACCACAAAATACACAGCAGTTTGGAGGACCAACATTAATATAGGATAAGTAGTCCGACGTGGAAATTTTACCATGAAGGGTAAGCCACAAGAAATACTTTACTCTTGGAGCCACCCTTAGTCTCCAAACTTCATTCCAGCCTAACCACAAATTCGAAGTGTCTGTGCAAGAATTAAGAGAGTGATAAACCATAGAGGTAATTCTATTACTTTTAGACTTAGGCGCCCAGATCCAGTGATTATGTTCACTGTTATCAATATGGCCTAGTCTAGAAATAATCTGTGTATAAGAATCTCCAAAACACTCAAAAAACTTGTTTGAATTCCACCTATCATTGTTACAAAAATCAGAGATATGCATGGATTCCAAGTCCATATCCATATTTAGATATGTAGGGTACCAAGCTAATGGGGTTTCAGCACTCCAGGGATCAAACATAAAAGAAGTTGTAAAGATATTAATCGAATTCATACGACAAAACGGTTTGAGTCTAACAGCAGTAGTACACAAACCTCTGAAAAACATGGAACATCGGTTTGGGACCATATCTTTCCAAGGGTTGTGTTGACCGTATTTGAGATGCAAAATATTGACCCAAACTACAGAATCCTTGTTAACATATTTGAAGAAGTTTTTAGCCATAAGAGAGTGTTTAACCAAATTCAGATTCCTGATATTAAGACCCCCCTCAGTTTTGGTACAAGTTATGCTTGACCATGCCACAGCGTGGATGCCCTTTCCATTGCCACTCTTCTTCCAAAAGAAATTCCTAACAAGCTTAGAGATGGCATTTAAAACTGTGTCATGAACAGGGTAAACAGAAAGGTAGTAGATAACTTGAGATAACAAAGAAGAATTGATAAGAACAGCTTTAGCTGCCTGAGACAGGTTGCACTTATTCCAAACAGCACACATCCGCTTGATCTTATCAATAAGAGGGTTAAAAACAGTTTTGGCTAAAATCTTGGGGGTGATTAAAACACCTAGATAAATGAAAGGAAACGGGGCAATTTGAAGATTAAGAATAGACGAGATACTTTTAGAAACATGCTTATTGAACCAAGTAGGCAAATAAAGAGCAGATTTACCCAAGTTAGGTTTTTGCCCTGAAATGCAACCATACTTGTACAGACATAAATTGATATTTCTAGCGACTCGTCTAGTTGCATGGGAGATAAGAATAAGATCATCAGCGTACATTAAGTGATTAAAATTACAATTCAAACGATTGTCAAATCCGGGGATAAGATTTTGACGAAGACAAGAATTCAGCATGGTAGTTAAAATTTGAGAAACTAAGATAAAAAGATAAGAGGAGATAGGATCACCCTGACGGACTCCTCTCCTAGAATGAAACCAAACAGAAGGTTGACCATTAATAAGAATAGAAAAGGAACTAGAAGAGATACCAGCTTTAATCCAATTAATCCAAGTGTTTGGAAATTTCATTTTGATTAGAGTGGCAAGAATTGCACTCCAGTTCAGAGAATCGTAAGCTTTCTCTATGTCTAACTTAATAATCATCCTCGAGGGGCCATTAATATCATTTTCTAATGTATGCACTACCTCTTGAATGGCAATAATATTATCGAAAGAACAACGGCCTGACACGAAACCAGCTTGCTCAATGCCAATGAGACTAGGAAGAACAGTTTTAAGGCGGTTGGCCAAAATTTTTGAAATGATTTTGAAACAAACGTTGCAAAGTGAAATAGGCCGAAAATCTGACACCATCATGGGATTTTTCTTTTTGGGAATCAAAGCAATAAACGTTTTACCCCAGGATGAGGGAAGAACAGAATTTTTGAAAAAGAATTGAATGGCAGAAGTTAGACTATCACCAATGATTGGCCAAAAAAATCGATAAAATTCAGCGTTAAAGCCATCTGGACCTGGACTTTTTCCTAAAGGAAGGTCCAGCATTGTAAGATAGATTTCCTCCCGAGAAACATCGCGAATAAGAGAGATACTATCAAAATCAGACAAAGTAGGTAAATCATCAGGCAAATTGTCTAAAATCTGATCAACACTAAAATCAGAATGACCTTGCCATAAATTGGAAAAATAGTTTACAAAAGCTTGATGAATACCATCGGGATCACTGTAAACATTACCATTAGGATCAGAGATTTGAGCAATAACCTTCGAATGATTACGAATGCGAGCAATGTTATGAGAGTGTATGGCAAAGCATATTAGGTACTAATCATATTAGTTCAATACAAGCATTCTTCCTAGTTTTTGAAGTATTGCAAGTTTGATCAAGTAGTTTTGCTGTGTTGTACTTCGCTTTCAGATTCAATTGTAGTTTCTGGCTAATCAATCATGAAATACTATAACCACTTACGGCAATTCAGACTCAGTTGAAGCTTCTAGCCAATCAATTATGAAACACTATAAGCATGTACAGCAAAGCTCAATTTTTTTGAACAGAACACAAGCACTTATTTCCAAATTATACATCCTATGATTCCAAATAACTGCCATGTATAATTTGGTTCCTATGACTCCAAATTATACATCCTTATCGAACACTCATACACACAAATCAATTCGATATCTCTTAACAAACTTCACTCGAAACACAACTTTAGAAAGAATCAACAACAAATCTGCACAGCAAATTTCATGCAGAGCTACTATTTATTGAGAACCTTGGACCAGGGTTTGATAAATGTGCTACTGCCTAAACTCCCCACTGTAGTCTTATTCTTAATCACCCATCACTTTTGGCTTTCTGCCCATACAATCGACACCCTTTCTCATGTTTAAAATCACAGAAGGTGATGAAGGAAAGGACATGAATCCCCTGGAGCTCTGACAAGTTGAAACACCTCCATTTCTCTCCTCTCTTCCTCTTCCTCTTCCATCCATGCTACTTCTCCTGCTGCCGAGTCCTCTGCGAGCACTAATATTGCCAACTCCACTAGTGTGTTTACTCTTCTCACGCAAGGTATTGTCGTTCATGCATTCTCTTCTAATGGTATTATTCCCTTCGTCATGCTTTAAATCAAAACCTGTTTTTTCCTCCAGTGGCTTAGTTGGAACTCTGATCTCGTTCTTTGGCTTTACATAGTCGTGCATGTGAGGATCTGGTGGTGGTGAATCCACAGATGGGCTATTTTCCTCATGGGCATGATCCAATAACTGCTTAAGCCACTTCTCTATGTTCCCTTTTCCTACATGATGGTGTTCATCGTCATCATCTTCACACGGGCTTTGAGGACAGAAGGTCTTCTCCGATTTCTTCTTGGTCTTGCTGCAATGTCTCTCCTCTCTAATGGTAACTCTCTGAAGCTTCTCCTCAAGCAATTTTTCATCCTCAGTAATATTGGCTTCATATGGGCCTTTGCAAAGTCTATTTTTTTCTAGTCCATTACTCTCACTGGAACTTACATCATGCACCGGTGGTGCTCTGACTATTACTGCCATCTGTTCCTCTTTGCCTTCCCAAGATCTTTGAATAGAAGGTGAGCTCTTCCTGTCATATTTGGCATCCCTGTCAACTATTGCAGTGCTGTGGTGTATTTCATCTTCTTCATCATGTTGGCTTCCAGTAGATGAATTCATCTTCTTCTTCATAATCTTACATTTGAGTGGCTTGAGATTTCCATCTGCTTCTTTGAAGGTTCCTGAGGTCTCCATCTGCTCTGATTCTCTTCCTTCAGTGAAAGATGAGCCAACTTCAGAAGCCTTTTGCTCTTCCTCAAGAAATTTTCTGAGCTCCTTCCTCAAAGGGTTTGACATACTCAGTAATTCATCATTTTTCTCTTCCAATAATGTATCACCAGTTCGTGATCTTTTTCGTGCATGTTCCCTTCTTGGTCTGATTTGGTTCTCTATTTCATCTCTCTTTTTGGATCTTTTGTTGAGCTCTTGCTCAGAAGAGTCACAAATTGTTCTTTGCACCTCCAACCTCGCCATGAGTGTGCTGATCGAAGCCTGGTTCAATCTAAGCTGCTCCTTGTAAAGAACAGACCTGCGTTACAAGTTAAGACACCAAGAGGTATCAGCACTAGAACACTGAAATTACACAAAGCGAGGTGTTTTTCTTTTTTAAGAATTCGTTTCTGATGGCCTTACTGGTGCATGGCGTCTCTGATCATTTTTTGGAGTAATGCCCTATAAGAAGATTGCGCCTCAGACAATCTCCTGCACTTCTCAACTCTTCGTCTCTTCTTGATCAGCAGTTGCTCCAAGTCTTGCAGAGCTACCCTTTCTGTATCATTTTGCTGCTTCAATTCATCCAGTTCACCATCCAACTGGTTTATCTCAGCTTGCTTCTTCTTGGCTTCATCTTTCTGGCTCAGTGAATCCCGGGCCATTGCAATGGAAAGATAAGGATTGGTCTCAGGCTTATCATTTTCCTTGGTATTAGAATATGATCCAAATCTTCGCATCGCCATGCTGAGCCCATCATCATCTTCTGCTGAGAATTTCCTAGCAGCTGAAATCATCCAGAAGATAATATTTAGGGAGCACCTAACAAGTAACAATCCAACAGAGAAGCACCGAACTGATGTGCTTTGCTTACCTGACAAAGAAGATCCAGAGCCAGACTTGAGAGATCTATTAATATCCAAGGGCCTAAGCACTGATGCATAAAGACTTCCTTGTGATGGAACAAGGGCCGCTGGAGCAAGCCCCATGTGCTGTTGCATCTCAATGAAATGCTGTGGGAAACTGTGGGACTCTACGGTCTGCAATGCATTCAACTCCTCACTTCCAGCACCAGGGAACATGAAGGAAAATGCTCTATTCCTGCAAACAGTATCAAATTGGTAGCTGGTGAGCAACATAAACCTTTAAAGTAAGTTTTAATAAAGCTTGAACCCGCCTGAATTCTGTGTTCTTGGATGCGAATATGGATAGAAACTGGTTCACTGAGATGCCCAACTGAAAATCCCACCATGGGACGAGGAAATCCAGCTTGCTTTGCTTCTTTCTGCACACTTGCCATTGCAAAATCCTCAGATTGCTTGGCACAGTTTTCCCACCTCCTGCAGTTTTCAGAAGCAGATCACAACAGCATCATCACCATCATCAGAAGAAAAAAAAAAAATCAAAGTATTGGCATATGAGAGTTTCAAAAGGAGGGGTACACTAATTACTTGAGCAAGGGAACCAGTGATCAATATCCCAAGCGAGGGGAGACGCCGCATCCGCATGCAAGTAGAGGACATTACTGAACTGATCCACTCGAAACAAAGCAGGATCAAAGCCAGCATTCCTGGACAAGGTGCAACAATCATGAGTTGCAAGAACTGGTGTCATTATTAGCGAACATGAGAGCAGGACTAGAAAGCTCACCCGAGATGGTCCAGTTGCTTCCATAGGATGTTGACATAACCTCTGGGATTCACACAAGGGACTGCGTCTGGGTCCAGTACTGGAAACATCTGGTTCAAATCTTTAGCTCTCAATGCCTGGCGCACACAAAGATATGCAAGAGTTTATTTCATTCCATTCAGAAAACTATAACCCAGAGAACCAAGAAAGTTGATCTGACTGACCTCTTGAGGCTGCAGAGTGTAGGGAACGAAGATGGAAGGAGGGCCTTGGCTGTAGGGCTCGAATGCATTGTGGCTTCGGCATAGCTTTGCGTAGGCTTTTGGGTACCCCAAGCCCTCGTCGATGGTCATCTCTTCCTCACTAAAAGCGGGCTTCTTTGTGGCCATGTTCATCTCCTCTTCTTCTTCTTTTACTGTGTGCGTTCTTGC
The DNA here is from genome assembly GCA_902712375.1 of Dioscorea dumetorum. Lineage (NCBI taxonomy): Eukaryota > Viridiplantae > Streptophyta > Magnoliopsida > Dioscoreales > Dioscoreaceae > Dioscorea > Dioscorea dumetorum. The sequence continues at coordinate 64,239 of CACTHL010000630.1, forward strand.
GAGCGAGTCAGGGAGGAGAGGGGAGGAGAGGAGCGGAGAGGGGAGCGTCTTGGTTTAGAATCCTTGCGAATATTACGAGTCTTGTGTTTGCAACGGTCGTTTGGTTTTTTAAAAGGGCGTGGAAAGAACATAGCTCCTCTTCTATCTTTCCGCTGTTTCAAACTTGGATGCCAGCGCATCACAGTAAGTAAGAAGGGCAACGGCTATCTGCCCTGCAGCTGGGGCTGAGTTATTCATTGCTCATGTGATGTGATGCGAGTATAAGTCAAAAAGTCTTTCAATTGACGGTTGGGCAGCCCCGCCTATATAAATTAATTTCAGTTATGTATTCACTGTACATGCTGTGCTGCTTTCTCTGTTCACTTTCCCCCTTATTTGTTAGAATTTAATGGGCAAATGACGCTTTCCTTTATATATAACGATAATAAACATCAGATTGCTATTGCTGAGAAAGATGATTGGCATAAGTTTTTCATTTCGCTTTGCTCCAATCATCATCCTGCTCCCCCTTTTCTCGGGTAAAACAAATAACGGCCACACTATATACATAAATCATAAATGTGAACAAACATGAACTTATTATTATATGTATTTGTCCAATAATTTCTCAAACATCCTGACCATCATTAGTATTATTAGCCTCTCGCTGTCTTTTTGCAGTTAGTAGAGCAGAGGAGGAGGAGGAGGAGGAGGAGCAGCAATCCAGGTCCCTGAGCCTGAGCAGCAAGTAGAGCACAATGCCGCAGCCAAAGCCCAGCGCAGCGCTGGAGCCGGTGAGTGAGACGGCCGCACACATGAGCATGACAAAGGAGTCCTCCTTAGTTCCCATATCCCTGGAGGCCATGGCCAGCTCGATCCCCGCGAAAAGCAACAACACGCCCAACAACCCAATCGGGAACTTCGCCAATATCCTCACGAACGAGTTCCCAAACACCAAACCCAGCACCATCTTCCCGATCGCAAGGAACAACACGGCCGCCCCGCTCCTCCCCCCGAACCGGTACTGCCCGGCGAGCCCCCCGGCCCCATGGCACACCGGCATGGCTCCGAACCAGCAGCCCACCATGTTCATCAACCCCACGCTTACCGACACCGATCTCGCCGTCACTCGCCTGTCGGGAAAGAGATCAGCCGATAGCTTACAGACAGCGATGACCGAGTTGAGGACTGAGAGCGGGATCTGAGGGACGGCTGCACGGATGAAGCCGGTTTTCCAGTCCTGCCAACTCATATTGACCACCTTGAACTTCGAAGGCCCGAATTTGATATTGTGGATGATCGACGGGTCCCTCGCGAAGCATAAAGCCAAGCCCAGCACGAAAACCAGGAGCGCCGAAGGGATTTTTCGGAAGAAGGAACCACGAATGCAGCGTCGTCTCCGAGTATTGTGGCAAGGAGCCTCGTCTTGTTGCTCTTGGATGGCGTCTTCATCGTCGCCCGAACCGGTGACGAGGATGATGAAGAGGAGAGCCGAGATGGCCAGGATTAGGCCGTCGAGGCCGAGCCAGGGGCGCGTATCGGAGCTGGATGTTTTCGAGGAGGAGAAGTTTTGGTTGTAGCGGATGTACTTGATGGCCGTAAAGGCGAAGGAGAGGCCTTGCGAGAGCTGGACGCCACGGACGACGGGGAGGGGGATTAGACGGTAGGCCAGGGACATGAGACCGGTGGCACCGAGGATGAAGAGGACCCCCGCGGTGGAGAGGCCGGCGGCCATGATCTGGGGAATGGTCAGGTGGGTCGACTCGGAGATGGCGACGGCCGCGATGGACTTCATAGGCTGAACGGGCATGGGGACGGCGAAAAGGAAGCCAGTGGCGGCGTTGTAAAGGGCGGTGAAGATGAGGGTGGTGCTCAGATCGAGGCCGTTGACGAGGGAAAGGGCCAGAACGATAGGGATGTAGGTGCCGAGATCGCCGACAGCGCCGCCAAGCTCGGCCCAGACGGAGGTTTTGATGGCGAAGCTGGAGGTGAGGGAGGGGAAGCAGCGTCGAGGAGGGAGGTCGGGGCGTAGGATGGGGGCGGCGATGCCGGAGGTGTGGTCGGGATCCATGGTGACGGGAAGTGTTGGAGGAGGCGGCGTCGTGATGGGTTGAGTGGGTAGGTTATTATGCTGATGATGAGCCACTGTGGTGGGTGACCCTTGGGCCAATTCAAGGGCCGTTCTCTTCACGTCGCTTTTTTTACTCTCGCTGCCCGTCATTCCTCTCTCTCTCTCTGTTTTGGGCTTCCAAGTCCTGATATTTTCCGGATAACATTGAAACTTCAGAGGAATTGAATTTTATATACCCCAACCCCAACGATTGATCTCCCTCATATTTTCGGTAATATCTGTATATCTAATTACATTGGGTTTTGGAATGTACCCAATGGACAAGGACATGATAGTGTCCAGGGTTTGCGGTGGCTTCACTGGTGCTCGCTCATTGAAATAGCGACTGAGTGGCCTTGGCTTCATCAACCTTTGGATCACTGAGAAGACGTAACCAAACTGGACATGAACTTTTGAATTTATTTTCCCACTGAAAAAATTAATCCGAAGCTATCCCTTTTTATTTATATATTTACAATGATTTGAACAAGTATTATATATAATTAAAATGATATTTTTGTTCAAAATATTCTTATTCTCCAATCATACATGCCATGGGCGCCACTAGTAGTGCATCAAGGAATGTCAGCCTTTGTTTAGTGCGTAATGGGCCAGGCCAGTCAAAGAACCAAATCATTACACAACCTCAAACAAAATTCTTTTGCTAGTTTGAGCTGATTTCTCTCCTTTGATAGATAAGCCCACCGCCTGTGCCCCCCCTGCCAACTAAATGAATAGGGACCTTCACTTGCATTGCCATGGCCCATGGGACACTTTTCCCTCTCTTCCATGCTGTGTGCTTTAATCACCCCCATCTAAGAATCTGAATTTTATCCCTCTATATCCTCATTTGAAGAATTACCGTTTGCAAACATTCAAAGACATCCTCTTATACATGACTCAGGTAGTAATATTAAGTGATGGGCCACTGAGATGCGGCCCAGTAAGATTGTGATTCTCGAAGCGAGGGGCCGGGCAGTGGATGTTTTAAAATATGCTATATGGAAGGAATTTTCACAATTGCCTTATTAAACATGTGCTATAATAGAGCTCCCTCCCACCCATTGGAAGTTGATGCCCCGCGGAACACGGAGTCAGTCACGCGCCTGTAGGTCGCCACTCCGACTCTTACGATGAAATGCCAACACTACCCCTTACTGGCCGTCCAGCACAGCTGCATGTAGGCATACACATGATGCCAATTGAATCTCAATTACGGGTAATATGGTAAATTCAACTTCTGATTTCTCCCCCACCAGCACCAGCGATGTGGAATCCAAAAACATCCGCAAGGCACATCAAGACCAAACCTCAAGACCTCATCAAGAGTTCGACACCGACATTGTTGGGGTTTGGTTTCCGGCCTTGTTCACTCTCTATGATCAGGTTAGCAAAGATCTCCCCTGAAGTCTCCATTTTCTCATGTTTTCGGTCTGCTGCTGCTGCTGCTGAATTCTTCTTCATGTTTTCGGTCTCCATTTTCTCCATTTTCTCATTTTTATTGAGCTTAGCCAACCAGTTACTGATTCAAAGAACTAGGGCCAACTAATACTTGGTTGTTTGGAAGCAAAATCTTGGTTTTTCATATGTTTGATGAGGTTTTGGTTTTACTAGCTACTTACATTCTCTTAGTGACCTTGAATTTGTTCCTTAACTATTTGGATACACTACTTGCATATCAGATCCCACAGTGTTGAGTTTGATCATAGTGATGGCTGCAATTCCTCGTCTTTGGGCTTTTTGCTTGTTGATTACCCTGGTCATCACACTTGCGTTTTCGTATCCTACGAGACTTCCAGATGCATTTAGTCAAGGGATCTCAGTACCCCATGAATATTCTCGCTATTCAGAGGTGAAGGATGCTTGCAAATTGATCCTGAAGTCGGCTTCCAAAGAAAAAATCAATGCCAATAGAGCCTCAAGCGTCATTCCGGAGCTCAACTTCGTTATGGGAGATTGGAGACAGGATCCTGGCACAACCCCTTTAATGCCATTCGATGCAAGTGATGCACCGCAGAGCAGTTCTGTTCTTCCTGATCCTGTACGCCTGGTTACATTTGCCCTGACACATATTGATCTCGCTGCTACTTCCAATAACGCATTCAATGTCAGTGGAGAATTGAGCATAGGTTTGTTTGGAAACGGTACTGTTCCGGAAGTAAGCCATTTCTTTAACCCAGAGTTCAGATTCTGGCCTAGGAATTCGGAACTCAGGGTTTCTTTTGAAGGGATATATGTTGAATCCAACAAGAAGGGTGGTGAAAGGGTGCTCTGTATGTTGGGGAATGCTTTGCTCCCTTCTCGTCAGCCTGATTCTGGAGATCCATGGGAATGGGTGAATGATGCCCGCATGAACAAGTACCAACCTCCTCTCCTTGAGGATGACAAAATTCTTCTCGTGCTCCACTATCCAAAGAACTTCACCTTGACTACAAGGGCTGTGCGTGGTGAACTGAGAAGTCTGAATGAAGTATCCAGCATCAGGTACTTTGACAAGATCTCACTTGTCTCTCAGTTAGGTGCTTATTCATATTACCAGTATGGTTCTGAAGAGTTCATGTCAAAAGCCTGTAGCCCATACCCTTACCCTGATGTTTCAGTGCGTGGCTGGTTCGAACTTTATAAAGGGGGTGGATTATGTGAGGTTCTTGATCGATTCATCAATGGGCAGCTTTTAAATGTTGTGCCAAACTGGAACTGTAATTCCACTGATGAGTATTGCAGGCAGTTGGGACCTTTTGCAACTGAAAGGGAGATCAATGCAACGGATGGGGGGTTTAACAATGTCAGACTAATGATGAAAGATGTGAGATGTGAATCGAGAATGGAACGTTATAACAAAACATCAGCCAAGGTTTCTGCTGTTTTTAGAGTGATTTCTCCCGGGGAGAACCAGTATAGTGCAGTGCAAAGGAGTGGCCTCGATAACTCATCTCTTTCGGTGGAAGGAATATGGAATTCATCCTCGGGGCAGCTTTGCATGGTCGGCTGTCTTGGAATGACAGACAGAAATTGCCATTCTCGTATATGTTTATATATTCCTACGTCCTTCTCCATCAACCAAAGAAATATAATTTTTGGGAGAATATCCAGCATAGATGATAATAGTCACAACTCTTACTTTCCGTTGTCATTTGAAAGACCAGCACATCCATCTGAAATTTGGGAAAAGTTGAGTAATACATTTCTTTCATACAAGTATTCCAAGATCAAGCTAGCTGGTTCTTTTCTTGAACAGAATGAGCCCTTTGACTTTGGTGCTATTATAAAGAAATCGCTCCTAAGTTACCCAAAAAAGAGTGAAAAGAATGATGAAATTGTCGGTCTTTCCAGTCTTGCGGATGACCTCACACTTCACAGCAGTGCAGTTCCAGATCCATTGCCCAAAGTGCAGACAGATCGGCCTTTTCTCCAGATGCAAATACTTTCTCTTGACAAATTGTTTGGGCGGTATTGGACGTACCAATACCAAAATTCATCAATCACAAAGGAGTTGAATCCAGCTTCCACCAAAGATGTATCCACTGAGAGAAAGCTGCTTCTGAATGTATCAGCTGAGCTCGCGCTCTCTGGTAATCTGTACAACAATGTTTCAGTGCTCTCCTTGGAGGGCCTTTATAACCCGGTCATTGGAAAAATGTACTTGATTGGATGTAGAGATGTGCGTGCATCTTGGAGAATCTTGTCTGAGAGCAGGGATCTTGAAGATGGACTTGATTGCTTAATTAAAGTAATAATAGAGTATCCACCAACCACTGCTCGTTGGCTCATGAATCCAACGGCAAAGGTCTCCATCATAAGCCAAATGGCTGAGGATGATCCACTCCACTTTAGCCTGATCAAACTCCAAACTCTGCCAATTTTGTATCATGAGCAACGGCAAGACATACTGTCAAGGAAAGGAGTAGAGGGAATTCTTCGTATTCTTACACTTTCTATTGCAGTAGCTTGCATAGTGAGCCAATTAGTCTACATTCGAGATAGCACAGCTTCTGTTCCTTACATATCTCTTGTCATGCTTGGGGTTCAGGCTCTTGGCTACAGCATTCCACTGATCACTGGGGCAGAAGCTCTGTTTGAACAGTTGAAATCTGAGACCTATGACAATCCATCTAATGGTTTTGAGAAGAACCAATGGTTCCAGATTAGTGACTATTTAGTGAAGATCCTCGTCCTAGGTGCTTTTCTGCTCACTCTGAGGCTTGGCCAGAAGGTCTGGAAGTCCCGAATCAGACTTCTGTCACGAACTCCTCTTGAACCTGGACGTGTTCCAAATGATAAATGGGTTCTTATCATCAGTTGTGGTTTGCATTTGGCTGGTTTCTTGGTGATCCTTATTCTGCAAGGTGTCAATGCGCCACCGAGGCAAATTCGACCTGACCAGTACTTCCTGGACTCCAGGGGAAATAGACGTAAAATACAGGATTGGGAAATCCAACTGGAGGAGTATGTGGGTTTGATTCAAGACTTTTTCCTGTTTCCACAAGTTATAGGCAACTCAATGTGGCAGTTAAATGGCAAGCCTCTGAGAAAAGTCTACTATTTTGGGATAACGGTGGTCAGGATCCTTCCGCATGTTTATGACTATATGAGAGCTCCGGTTTTCAATCCTTACTTCTCAGAGGAGTATGAGTTTGTGAACCCAGCCTTAGATTTCTATTCCAAGTTTGATGATGTTGCCATTCCAGTGACTGCCATACTGCTCTCACTTGCAGTGTATGTTCAGCAGAGATGGGACTGTCATAAAAGTTTTCAGTCCCTCCGAATGAGGAGATAAAATATTTCTGCCTTTAGGTTCCAGAGTTTATGAGAGGCTGCCCTCTGCCTCATTTGAAGCAGAGCTCACATCAGGTGTGAATGAAAGTGTGACACCATATGCCAAATGAAGGGATGAAGAATGATATACTACTCACTATGTTACAAAGTGTCTTCCCTAGTCCTTCCCGGTATGCGTGGTGTTTGGATACAGTTGAATGACCTTTCTCATAACTCTCTGTAAGTCATATTTGCTGCATGAATATTCATTTATAAGATTTTGATAGCATCCTGAATTACTATTAAGCACAATTTTTATTTTTTTGGTGAAAACACCAAAATCCTTATGATCCAAGATAATTTTATGTGATGTTTCGATATTATTTTAATGACCAGATAGACATATGTTATTTTAGGTGCCTTTGATGTTTTTGTATGAGATCACAAAACTCAGAAGTTTGTGTATTGCTTTTGCTTAGTTGTAGAATCCTGCGAGTTAAATATAACAACTTCTGTTCTATTAAATTGATGGAATAACCACTTAACTTCTTATTCCTTTTCTTTAATTTAAATTGTAAGGTCTAGCAGTTATATATCACTGTGGTCACGTAAATTGAAGGCAACTAGCAGAACCAACTTCAGGATTGGTTACTCATATTCAGCCATTATCAGTTCTTAGCAAACAGATTTTTAAAGCGTAATAGAACAATAGCTTATTTGAATACCCTAATTGGTCCCTTTATTTGTCACAATCTGCCCTTTTAGTCCCTTTACTTTAATTTGGCCCCGATTAGTCCCTCTATTATCAATTTGATGCAAATCAAGTCCAACAGCTGACCGACGTTAGGTTGTCCGTCTGAGTTTGCTGATGTGTCTTTATAATGGATTGGTAGAATACCATAATTGGTCCCTTTATGTGTCACAATCTATCCTAATTGGTCCTTTTATTTGTCACAATATGCCATTTTAGTCCCTTTACTTTAATTTGGCCCTGATTAGTCCCTCCATTTAAAACTACGTTAGCAAACTCAGACGGACAAACTAACGTCGGTCAGTTGTTGGACTTGATTTGCCTCAAATTGACAGTAGAGGGACTAATCGGGGCCAAATTAAAGTAAAATGACTAAAAGGGCAGATTGTTATAAATAAAAGGACCAATTAGGGTATTCTACCCTTATTTGAAAAGCTGAATTGTTGAAAACTACAATTGTCATGTTACTACTTGCTACATTAAAGCGTGACAAAGAAGAGGAAAAAAAATTTCAAAACTTGTTGACATCAGTGATCAATCGTGTTTCATTTAATTTGGAATTTTGCGATTCTTCATTTTATCTCCATAATTTTACTTGGGTTTTTATTGACTATGTTACCTTATCATCTACAGAAGTTACGTACCAAAATATCTCATTTTGAATCAATAGCTCCATTTGCTGCAGCTAATATCGAATGATTGACTCACTTTATTGGTGTCATAATAATTTTCTCTGCATTCTTCTCCCTTCTGCGGTAACTTCTTATCTGAAATCAAAAAGAAGCTTTCACATAAATAATTATAATTATGTATGTTATTGGAATTCTAGCTTTAGTTTCTTTATTTGTTTATTTTTTAAAAAAAAAATGGATAAGCCACATTCATTAAGAAAAGAAAAAAAACAACACCAAATTCTAGTTTTATATAACATAAATTGATTCTCTGTTGATTACATCGTCAGATTTATCTAGAACTCATTTACCCTGTGAATTAGCATTCACTGATGAAGATCATAACTAAGTTTAATCTCCTGCCAGGACAAGTAGACCACTGTCACTGCAGAAATTATGGAAATTTCCTGAAAGTAAAGTGAAACAGTTTTTTCAACAAGAATTACTGCAGCCATTGAAAACATTGTGATCCAAATACAAACATCATATATAAAACCATTTGAGTTTGATTAGCTGTATTCAAGACCATTCTTTTGTTCAGAGACATCTAGCAAACCATATAATATCAAAATCAGAAAAATTCTATGGAATGATCAGGTAATTCCAAATAGTGGCTGATCCTTGCAGCTATCTGTATTCCAATGATGGAAATCCCAAAGTAAGCTCAAGTGCATCCTCATCTAAACCTGTTCTCGTTGAAGAATCCTGCACATATACAAGTGTGTATAAACAAATTAATCAACTGTTAGAATTAAAAACAAACATAAAATTAATGCAGAAAGCCAGAAACTAAAAACTTAAAATTAATACAATGTGTGCATGCATGGAGATATGATACAGAATAACAGAGTGTTCATGAATGAATGATGATGACCTTGCGGTAAATGGTGCCATCCTCTTCAACATGCCAACCTGCCTCCTCGCACAGTGCTTTAAGCACGTCATTCTGGTCTGCATGCTTTGGGAGCTTGTAGTTCCCATGCAAGCGCAAGCCTTTGTAGATGTTCGCGGCCACCATGCGCCGCCGCCGCTCTCTCTGGCAGTTGTTCTCCCTTTCCCGGTCTGTCGGCCTCCTCAACGACGTCCATATATGGCCATCCCGGCCTTGCCTCTTCACCACCCATGGCCCCTTGCTTGCCTTGATGCACCCCCTGCTCTTCTTCACCAAACCCTGTTCCACATTATTGTTAATCTCCATCTCCTCTACCACTCTTTATCTTCGTCCTTTGTTCTCTAACTCAAATTCATACATATATATGTATGATAGCAACTTGTCATGTGTGGGTGGAGACTTGTTTAAAATATTCAAGAAAGACTAACTTAATTTTTTTAGTTAATATAAGAATATTGACATAATTAGTTGTGTGAGGATTTCCAACATGCATTTCCCAAGAGAAGAGAAGGGAAGGGAAGGGAAGGGAGTAGTCATGAATATATTCTCATTCCTTCAAATGGGTAAAAAGCAGTTTCTAGTTTCACAAGGAAATTAAGAGCTTGTGGAAATGGAGGCTTTCATGAAAAGCTAGGTTGATACGTACCAATGATTTGCAGCTACTTTCTTAATCTGTTTGTCTATATTCATCTCACCACTGACTTATATATATATACTGTACTGTTCATTGCTTAATGTTTGGAGCCATGAGTGGGTTTGAGGAACATTTATCATGCCAGGCTATAACTTGGAAATGTAACACTGTTCTCTAGTATGTATATTAAATATTGTGTGTATATATATTATATTGGTAATTTGATGTGTTGATAACTGGTAAATAAGAAATAAAGAAAAAAAAAAAAACACCGGCAATAAAAAAAAAAGGGGTATTGCATGAGGAGAGAAGGCCTCTCCGTTGATGTGATTTCGAAGATTCGAAAAGCATTTCCCGTACGGGTGAAAGGACTAGAACAAAACAAAAGTGCATGCAGATTGGTTTGGTGAGACCTGAGAGGTTTTGGACAAATGTTAAAAAATTGTAGAGATATCATTTAAATAATTAAAATTAGAAATCTCGGAAAGAAGAGGATTAGGCTCAACTTTAAATAATTAAAATTAGAAATATAAAATGATGATCACAACAATGGAAAGTTAATTTTTAATGATAATTAAAAAAAAATTAAAAAAGTTGGTATTCTAAAAGGTCGTCTTGGATAGAGGGGGCATGGGCGTTTTTTGGCCCGGCTCGGCCATGGCTTGACCAAACCCACCAAATTAGCTGCTCTAATGGGCCGGGCCGGCAACACATAACTGGACTTCACTGTAGCCACCAGACCACCCGGATTAGGCATTTTATTTTTTAATAGTTTTTTAAGCTTTGAGAATATGTAACAAAAATATATATGTTTCTCAAAATATTTAAACATATGACCATTCACCCAAAGACAACCCCAACCACTGGAGCTATAACATAAATAGGATAATATATATTCTTTTAATTTTGGCTTCATGCTTGGATTTTAAATGTATGACCTTTCTTTTAACTCATGCAAGTTTAGTTCAGAAGAAAGCAATCTGTTTTTCTGTTTCCAAGATATTGTATCCTTTGCTTGCTATCTTTATATATTCTATTGTTTTTAAATATTTTTAGTGGTTAAAATTTTTTGTATCTGACCTAAGTTCACATTTTGATATATTTTGCAGTTTATCTATTTAAAAAAAAAAATAGCATACACAATGTAGCAGCTGAACGGAAGCTTGGCTTCACAAACATGTTTGGGTCATAATTTTAATGAATTTATATTTTTTGTATTATTTTTCTTTAATTTTTTAATTTCTATTCATTAAAAAAAATATAAACTTAAATTATAAGTTATTAATTTGATTAACATATGAAATTATAAGTTCAAATTTTATAATGATGTATATTTATGTGGTTAAAAATAGACCAAAATTATAAATTAATGACCCTAACTTCATTAAACAACTATTAAAAAAAATACAGTACGGTGCAACTATTAAATAATTATTAAACAACTAAACATAGGGAAAAAAAAAAATAAAGTGTGTTACTGTAACGATTTGGTGATTTAGCGCAATAATTGGCTCTCAGTCGGAGATTATCATGCCCCAAATCTCTATATTTGAAACATGGTTGGGGATGGCCTTACAAGAAAAAGAAAAATTTGAGTTTTGCATGTGCTTGAAATTAATTAGGATTTAGATATCAGTCACAAGTCAGTGATCAGTTTCTGAAAGCTCGCTCTGTTCCTAAAAGAGAGGACATCTTTGCCTAAGCCACTTGCTTCAATGTGCATATATATAGAGCATATTCAATGCTGAATTTTATATTTATTATTGGAATCTTATTGGTGATAATTTCTTTAATGCTATCTCCTACTTCTTTACTTCTGGTCATCTTCCTATTTCTTGGGGCAAAAAAAAAATATATATAGAGCATATGTACATGTGAGAGGTCACATGAGTTGCATACAACGACGGAAGTCTGATTAACTGAGCAAGTAGGGTGCACAATTGTGACCTAATTCCTTTGTTGAAGCAGCGACCGTAGCACCTTGAAGTCTCATTTATTTTAGCGCATGCCAAGAGACGCATGTTCACATGCAAATTAATGCATATGGCCTGTTGATCCCAAACAATTTCAGCGCATCTCTCAATGCCAGCACATTTATTCTACTTGTTACCATCAGATATTTGGTAACTCCTTCAAGAAAAGAATAATAATGTCCAATCTAGTATTTGTTAAGGCAATATTCCAACAGGAAAGGTGAATTAAATTAATAACATCAAAGGGCTTGTAGCCAGCGGTATCTCAGGTCTCTTCGTGGGAGGAGACGCGAGTTCAATCCCCCTGAACCGCGCTCCCCGTTCTAAGAAGGTGAAGACGTTGTACGCACCTGAGAGTTGACGCTTGTCGCCCTATCTCAATAAATAAATAAATAAATAAATAAAAAATAAAAAAAAAAAAAAAAAAAGACACAAGTGGAGCACGCTCATCGATCATTTGAGCTCCAGTCCCTATAAAAAAGGAACCCCATCAGAACTCTTCTTTTCATTCTCCAGACGGGCAGTTATCCCTGCGGATGATATTATATATATATATATTTTTTTTATATTATGCATCAGTATTAATCCAATGACGTGCAGCAAAATTGCTCGGAATTGCTCTTCTTGGAGCTGAAGAATCTATCAGGAATCTTGAACAAGTAGCCAACCAAGTAAGAGCTTGAATAAGCAGCTCTTAATTATTTCTAGTAACAAGCAGCAGCAGAGATGCAGAGCAGACTTGGGAGTCTGAGGCAGAGCAGTATCTCAAACTGGAGAGACTCAAGTGCCATCTTCTCAAGGACTTCACAGGCTGAAGATGATGAGGAAGCCCTCTTATGGGCTGCTCTTGAGAAACTCCCAACATACAACAGACTCAGGAGAGCCATCCTTCCATCCGGATCACAAGGCAGACCAACTGAGTTCCATGTCCAGGACTTGAGCAACCATGACAGAGATACACTCATAAAAAGAGTGCTCCATGCTTCAGATGACAACCGGGAGTTCCTGCTCAAGCTCAGGGACCGCTTTGATAGGTAGCTAGCTAGCCACTATAATTAAGACGAACCTCTCTCATGCATTGCGTGCATGCATGACTTGACTTGATTTTTTTTTTTTTTTTTTTACGTTAATGTTTAGTTTCATCTCACCCTCACACTCACAGAGTGATTAATTAATGGTGATGCATGGTTGTTGGTTTTGTTAAAAGAGTTGGAGTAGACCTCCCTACTATTGAGATCCGGTTTGAGAACCTCAGCCTCCAAGCAGAAGCTCACGTGGGTGGTAGAGCCTTGCCTACGATCCTCAATTTCTTCACCAATATACTGGAGGTATAACATATATATATATATATATATATATAGTACTATATGTATATAGAGCGAGCTAGCTAGCTAGCTAGCTATTAATAAATAATCAGATATATATCAACTGGATTTAATAATTACTTGAAGTTTTCTTTGCTGAATAATTATGCTATTTAATTCATAGAGCATCGTTGATACGGATTTATATCTATTATCTAATGCAGGCCACAGCCAACAGATTGCACATTCTTCCTAGCCAAAAGAAGACCGTGACGATACTGCACGAAACAAGCGGAATCATCAAACCCAACAGGTAAATGAGATGAGAGATAGGGTTCATTATTTTGATAAGAAACACATCAGGCGATAACAGTTATATATAGCTTAATTAAGCTTAAATTAATGCAGGCTCACCTTGCTCCTAGGACCTCCAGGCTCCGGAAAGACAACGCTACTGTTGGCTCTTGCAGGGAGGCTGAGTCCAGATATTAAAGTTAGGATATATATATATATATATATATAGCAATATTCATGGATAATTTTTCTTCACAAATAAATAAATAAATAAATAAATAAAAATATATTGTTTTTGAGTAATTATAAAATGAACAGGTATCTGGGAAAGTGAGTTACAATGGGCATGGTATGAATGAGTTTGTTCCACAGAGAACAGCAGCCTACATAAGCCAGTATGACCTTCATCTAGGTGAGCTTACAGTGAGAGAGACCCTGGCATTCTCCGCAAGGTGTCAGGGAAGTGGAAGCACATATGGTGAGCTATTACACAAACAGATATATAATAAACTGAAAACTTAACTGATCATCAAACAGTCTCTGTTTGGATCTCTTTTTAGCTCTCAATTATATTATATATCCATGCCATTAGAGATGATAGCCGAGCTATCAAGGAGAGAAGCTGCTGCAGGAATCAAACCAGACCCTGGCATTGATGCTTTTCTCAAGGTTGGATTAATTCTTTAACTTGCTGCTCATCGGCCAGGAAATAAGAATTATTTCTCAGTTCCATTCTCTTCTTGCAGGCAGCTGCTATCAAAGGCCAGGATGGCAATGTATTTGTAGACTATATCCTCAAGGTTTGAGTTGCATGAATGTTTTTCACCGAGCACATGAGAAATTAATGAAATGTGTTTACTCATGATCACCTTCTATGAGCATTGACACCAGATGCTTGGACTGGACATCTGTGCTGATACCTTTGTGGGAGATCAGATGATCAGGGGGATCTCTGGAGGACAAAGGAGGCGTGTCACGACAGGTAAGAGAAATGTTATATATGTTATTTTGGTTTGAAGAAAGAAAGAAAGAAAGAAAGAAAGAAAGAAAGAAAGAGAAAGAAGGAAAGAAAGGAGATGAATCATAAACAATAATGAAAATGAAAGTACATGCAGGGGAGATGCTCGTTGGACCAGCACGAGCAATGATGATGGATGAAATCTCCACTGGTCTGGATAGCTCGACAACATATCAAATAGTGAACTCAATAAAACAATCCGTTCACATATTGAACGAGACTGCAGTCATCTCCTTACTCCAACCAGCACCTGAAACTTATAACCCCTTCGACGACGTCATTCTTCTCTCCGAGGGGCAAATAGCATACCATGGCCCTCGTGAGCATGTGCTTCACTTCTTTGAGTCCATGGGTTTCAAGTGCCCCGACAGGAAAAGCGTGCCTGATTTTTTACAAGAGGTTACTGATTGATTTCTTATCATTTATATATGATGGAAGAGTCAGACGACTAACACATAAAATAAAAAAAAATAAAAAATTTGCCTTCAGGTAACATCAAAGAAGGATCAGAAACAGTACCGCATGCACGACGAATTGCCTTACAGATTCATTCCAGCCAAGGAATTTGCAGATGCGTTTCAGAAATTTCATGTTGGCCTCAAACTGAGAGAAGAACTGAGCGTCCCTTTTGACAAGAACAAGAGCCACCCTGCAGCCCTGGCGACATCCATGTACGGTGTCAGTAGCATGGAGCTGCTTAAAGCTTGCACGCAGCGAGAGTTTTTGCTGATTAAACGCAACTTGGTTGCCTACATCTTGGCCGCCATTAAGGTCATCATTTTAGCACACTAATTAACTGCAGTTTCCCCCTATTGTTTCTTGCACTTTTTTATTTTATTTTATGTAGTCTAGTCATATATACACACAGACACCCACACCACACGCCAACGAATGCAATTTTTTGATTATCCAGATTACTATCCTGGGGTTCCTCACAATGACAACGTTCCTGCGCACGGAGATGCACCGGGATTCCCAAACAGATGGGCTTATGTTCATGGGTGTGCTTTTTTTCACAATCTTCATGGCTTTCATAAATGGGTTTCAAGAGCTGGCCATGACTACTGCAAAGCTCCCTGTTTTCTACAAGCAAAAGGATCTACTCTTCTACACTGCATGGGCATATGCTCTGCCCTCATGGATCCTTAAGATTCCCTTTGCACTTGCAGAAGCAACCATTTGGGTGTTTATGAGCTACTATGTTGTGGGCTATGATCCTAATATGGGCAAGGGCATCACCTTTCAGCCTGACATTGTCTCTGGGGAATGGCTCCTTGATCATGCTTATAATGATTATGAATTAGCCATTATTGCTTCTTCGATTTGGCAGATTTGGAAAGCTCGATGCGACATGATTTTCAGACAAATCTTACCGAATTGGCAATCTATTGTTTGCAAGGCCTTTTCTTTTGCTACGGAGTTCTATCAAAATCAGGGGAGTCAATGGGGGAAAAGGCTGATCTTGAGCAACTTTCAACCGGGAGCTCAGTTCACCTTCATGTCCTCAGTCAAGCGTCCTGACACCGAGGTTAGGAGTATTGGTTTCTTAATTGCAAACTCTAACTATGAAATTTATATTGCAGGATGTGCCCCTTCTCATGCTGACACTAATCTGGTTGCTGATGCTGAGGCGATTCTAACGGCGGCAAGGTGTGCTGCAAATAACCTTCTCCAAATTCATCACATCTTGATGGACAACGTCGACTTCCTTCAAATACTCAACTCACAACACTCTTGCTGGGATTGGAGACTCCAGCCTTGGCTTCCTAGTATTCAAAGTTCTCTGATGGACATTGGACAGCCTCAACTTCATGGCATCCCCAAAACTTGGAATTTGCCAGCCTTGAAAATTGCAGAGCTAGCCCTGAATCTTCATGACATTACTTTATTCCATAGTGGCAAAGATTTGCCTAGATGGCTTATGAAGTGTATTAAAGACTTCGGTTTTACCTTTGTCTGAAGATTTCTTTCTCTGTTCCTTAGTTGTTTAGTTTCTGTTTGTTTTTCTTCCGGTTGAACTTTTTGTTTTAGTTATTTCTTATAATAAATTCAGCCTCAGGGTTCTCTTTTCAAAAAATATGGGCATGTGAGGTTCATCCTGACTTGTTTGTTCATGTTCATGACCCACTTACTATATGATCCTATTTCACTGTTCGTGTTTTCTTGGATGCAGGCTGTTTAAGCAGTTTCTGCTGGTCATGTGGGTTATTCAGACAGCTAATTCACTGTTTCGAGTTATTGGAGCAGTGTCAGGTGACCCAATCATTGGGACTAAATTTGCAGGATTGATCCTTGTTGCAATCATGCCCACAGGCGGGTTCCTGCTGCCAAGGGGTGTGCATATCAATCAGTAAAAACAATGTTTCTACGTATAATAATAATAATAATAATAATAATAATAATAATAATAATAATAATAATAATAATAATAATTCACATATCTACTAACCATTTAAAATTTATTGTGACAGGACAAGTGAAGAAATGGTGGAAATGGCTTTACTGGTCCTCCCCCATCATGTATGCTCAGCAGGCTATCACAACAAATGAATTCCTTGGCCAGAGTTGGTGCAATGTATGAACTTAAAAAAAAAAAAAAAAAGAACATGTTAATATGTATATATGCAAAATCAACTCTAGATCTTATTGTATTAATGCTTTGGTTTGCTTTGGACACAGTTTCTTTCAAATTCCACTGAATCCCTGGGCGTGAGCGTCATGAAGTTATATGGGATTTTTCCTGAAAAAAAGTGGTACTGGATTGGCCTTGCAGCACTAGTCGGATATACTCTCCTTTTCAATGTCCTCTACCCCTTGGCTTTAACTTTTCTCACCTGTCAGTACTGTACCCCTTCAGTTGTAAATTTTGCTAACAAAATCCATCTCCTAGCTTGTTGTTTTGTTTGAGGATCTAAATAATTTGCATAATATGTAGAT
This sequence comes from Dioscorea dumetorum, assembly GCA_902712375.1. NCBI lineage: Eukaryota > Viridiplantae > Streptophyta > Magnoliopsida > Dioscoreales > Dioscoreaceae > Dioscorea > Dioscorea dumetorum. The sequence continues at coordinate 81,557 of CACTHL010000630.1, forward strand.
GGAGCTTCAGGGAAGGCTGTTCAGACAATTTCATCAGAGGATCAGCAAACTTCAACGGACGAAAGACGAAGCGGCACACATGGTCAAGATACGACTGAAGGTGCTGTATATACGATGATAAGGTTCAAGCAAATATTAATTAGCTTTTTGGCATATGTAATCAAATGATTCACAAGGTTCATCTCTGTGTTTTCATAAGTGAGTACAGATACTGAACAGAGTCGGAGAGGAATGGTTCTCCCATTTGCACCTCTTTCCATCACCTTCCAAGATATACATTACTCTGTGGACACGCCTTCGGTGGGATATTGCACTGTCACCGAGCTCTGACTAACAAAACTTAATTCACGTCATCAGTGAAATTCAAAATCATTTGAAATTTTTCATGCAGGAATTGAAAGCACAGGGTGTTCAAGAAGACAGGTTGAAGCTGCTCAAGGGTGTCAGTGGAGCTTTCAGACCAGGAGTTCTGACTGCTCTCATGGGAGTGAGTGGTGCTGGAAAGACTACATTGATGGACGTCCTGGCTGGAAGGAAAACAGGGGGATATATGGATGGAACCATCACTATGTCAGGATATCCAAAAAAGCAGCAAACTTTTGCCAGAGTATCAGGTTACTGCGAACAGAATGACATTCATTCACCTAATGTCACAGTATATGAGTCCCTTCTCTTTTCTGCATGGCTTCGTCTACCTGCCACCACTGATTCTGCAACGAGGAAGGTCATATATGATCCTTATTCTTGTGCAATTTATACATGCAGTCATGTGCTTCTGACTAGATGGTGACAATATCCTCAGATGTTCATTGAGGAAGTGATGGAGCTTGTAGAGCTGACAAGCATACAGGGTGCTCTGGTTGGACTGCCTGGTGTATCTGGTTTATCAACAGAAAGAAGAAAAAGGCTGACAATTGCTGTTGAGCTTGTTGCTAACCCCTCCATAATTTTCATGGATGAACCTACCTCTGGACTAGATGCAAGGGCTGCTGCCATTGTCATGAGGACAGTAAGGAATACAGTGAACACAGGGAGAACTGTTGTGTGCACAATTCATCAGCCCAGCATTGACATCTTTGAAACTTTTGACGAGGTGATTGATATGATATGATCATCACAAGTTAAATTAGTTACACATTTTTGTGTGGTTCTGTTCTGTTCTGTTCTGTTCTGAGTATATTGAGTTGCAGCTGTTCCTCATGAAGCGAGGAGGGGAGGAGATATATGTAGGACCTATAGGTCACCAGTCTTGTCATCTGATCAATTACTTTCAGGTGAGTAACTTGTGGCGGCTACATACACATGCACTCAATTATCAGTTATTAATTCTTTTTTTTCTGAAAAAATAGGGAATTCAAGGAGTCAGTAAGATGGAACATGGATATAATCCTTCAACGTGGGCACTCGAAGTAACCACTATATCACAAGAAGAAAGATTAGGAGTTCGTTTTACTGAGATATATAAGAATTCAGACCATTTCAGGTAAGTGTATGTCTAGAATCATAGATTCGCTGAATGTGCTTAATTGATGATGCTGATGATGATCAGAATTTATTTACGTAAATATATATATATATATATGTATGTATGTATTAGAGTATATGTATTCTACTTGTATAAATATGTACTCTAACATATATATATACACACACACAGAAGGAACAAGGCTTTGATTGAAGAGCTGAATAAACCAGCAGAAGGTTCAGAAGAGCTGTACTTCCCCACAAAGTACCCAGAGTCATTCAGGGTACAGTGTAGTGTGCTCTTCTGGAAATGCTTGTTGTCCTGCTGGCGCAATCCGCCGTGCATGGGCTTCAATATTATAGTGACCATCATGACTGGCCTCGTCTTGGGTTCAATGTTTTGGGATATAGCCTCTAAAACGTAATTAAACGCAGGGCTGAAAATCCAGCAAGATATTATTGATTTGCATCCGGTTAATGAGGCTTTTTCACTTTCACCAAATTAAACTGACAATAAGTTTATTTTTGGTATGCAGGAAGAATCCGCAGGACATATCAAATGCCATGGGGTCAATGTACCTGGCTGTAATATTTCTCGGTGCACAAAACGCTCTGTCAGTTATACCACTTCAAGCAATTGAGCGACAAATATACTACAGAGAAAGAGCTGCAGGGATGTACTCCTCCTTTCCCTATGCATTTGGACTGGTATATATATTAATCAATATCATCATAATCAGCAGCAGCAGTAGCTACCTACCTGTTTGCATTAATTAATTAATTAATTAATTAATTAATCTGATCAGTAACATGCACGTCTGCGATTGCTATAATTTTCACAGCTTGCGGTGGAGTTGTTGTGGTTATGGATTCAGTCCGCAGCGTACGTGGTGATAGTGTACCCAATGATGGGGATGGAATGGACGGGCGCCAAGTTCTTCTGGTTTCTATTGTTCACTTACTTCACTTTGGCGTGCTGCACTTTAATGGGCATGATGTCCGCCGCCTTGACTCCCAATGAACAAATCGGTGCCGTTCTTGCCAGCTTCCTCTTGTCCGCCTGGATGCTCTTCACAGGCTTCTTGTTCCCTCGCAAGGTTATATATATATATATATATATATATATAACTTTAAAGAAAAGCAAATAAATATTATTGCAGATCAAGTCAATTTAGAGAGAAAGCGCCTCGCTTCTTTACACATGCATTGTAGCTTTTACAGTTATAAGAAGCAAAGAAACAGTCATTTGAGTGCTATAATTAATTAATTGATTGATATATTAATGTTCTTAAGTAATGAATTAATTAATGTTGTTATATATGTTGATCATGCAGAAAATCCGGGGGTGGTGGATATGGAGCTACTGGACAAGCCCACTAGCGTGGAGCTTGTATGGGATGGTGGCCTCCCAGTTCGGAGACTTGAATGACGTGCTCGACTCCGGTGAGACAGTGGCGGAGTTCGTGGAACGTTACTATGGTTTCAAGCACGATTGGCTTGGATGGGTTGGCGCAGCACTTATTGGGTTCGGGGCTCTTTTCGCCTTCATCTTCGCTTTCTCTCTTAAGGTCCTCAACTTCCAGAAGAGATGAACACTATTTCTATATATATATATATATATATACAAGTTGAAGATGGAGTTTGCTCGTCCTTTTGGATTTCAATAATAAATACAGAGAATGCGTATTAATTAATATTCACGATAACATGAAATAATTAATTATATATTTGAATTTACAAATTTGTGTTTCTCACCCAAAAGCTTGACACAGTCATTTGGATCCAAAAGCCAAAAGGGAAAATAGAGGAGAACAAAATTAAACGATTGTTTGGAGAATTAAATTTTAGTAAAAGAAATAAAAAAAAAAAGTTATTTTACTAAACAAAGTATATCAGCAACTAATAATATCATTTATCCTCTCACCTTGACCAGAAGAAAAAGAATATCTAATAATATTATCATTTATCAATTATTCAATAAGATGAAATTATGTAATTAACTAAAAATTTGAGAATACTATATATATGTATATTTTTTAAAATATAAATTTTTTTTGGAGGTTTGCTCTCCACGGTACTCCAAATCTCGTTCGAAAAGAAAAATGAGGTTTAGAAGAGTTTTAGAGAATCAAAGTTATCTCTTTGTCTCAATTCATTAAATTAAAAAATTTATCTAAACAAGGAGAGGATTAGAGGTATCCATGGGTCAAACCGGGCCAGTTTTGTTCCAGGCCGAGAGTGAATAACAATGATGACCAGCATCCACATTTTTAAATACATGACCAAGGTCCGCACAAATCCACCCATATTTAATTTTTTTTTAATTAAGATTTATTAACAAATTATATCTAATTGACCTTTGATAGAAGAATTAAAAATATATTAGAATTACCCCCCCCTTTTAAATTAAAGCATACAAATAAATTATTTTACTTTATTATAAAAAATTATAAATAAAAATTTATTTATCTTTGTTTTTACAAAATTTACGTAGGATTGAGTCAGGTACGGGTCTAAAACATTGTGCCCACGACCCAGCCTATTTTTTAAAAGGCCTCTTTAATTTATCTGAGGCTTGGCTAACGGGCCTATTATTTTTGTCAAAATCCTCCTAATTTTTAAGTGGGCCTTAGAGCTTGAAAGAGTAGCCCGGACTTTAGATAGGTTTAGGGAGGATTCACCTTGACCTTCTTTTATCCCCTCATTCTATAATTTTCCCTCCAGAACCCTCAATCCAAACACGCCATAATTAAGTTTTTTTTTTTTGTTTTAATTAAACCCAGAGATTAAGGAGGGATATCAGAGTAAATAAAAATCTCATATCTATAAATTTGAAAAATATGAGTTTAATTTTTTTTAATGAAAATTGGACACATCACTAAAACATATTAAAAGAAAATTAGTATGGATGATACAAGAGGTAAACGGTTCTACACAAAGGAAATAGGGATAACTAAGATACCATACAAGGTATGCCAAAGGAAAAAGAGTGAGTTTAGAGTGACAGTTACTAGGTAGAGCTCATAAGATATCAAGTAGGAACACAGCCAGCACCAACATCAGATGTGGTGTACAGAAAGAGTCTAGATTTAGCTGTGGTTTATCCACATTTATTTAAAAAAAAAAAGAGTCTAGGTTTTGTATGATCATCAGTGTCACTAAGTCCTCGTGGTTGGAAAAGGAATAGCACCAGCGTCAGGGGTAACGGACAAAAATTCCAATTTCCATTTGATCATTGTCACCAAGTCCTCCAATTTGAGCTTTTTCGATTCTGAAGTTGCGAATGGTTATAAAGAAAGAGATTTACTTAATTTTGTTGGATAATTTTTTTGGATAGGTAATAAACTTTGGCTTTGTTTCATTTTGAGTACCAAATTTCGATTTGTATCAATATGAGCACTCAACTTCGATTTCATTTCAACGGGAGGGTACCATGACTATTCCGATGAGATTTTTCTGACGTGTACGCAGGATTGCTGACGAGGCTGTTGACTCGCCACGTCAGATGGGTCAGGAAAGGGGAGAGTTGCGGAAGAAAGGGTGTTTAAACCCTTGACGTGGCATCCGACATGGAAAAGAAGCTCAGCCACATGTTTAATTTGTCCACCTGTCACATCAAACATGCATTTGACGTGGCGAGTCAACAGCCTCGTCAGCAATCCGGTGTACACGTCAGAAAAATCTCACCGAAATAGTCATGGTACACTCCCGTTGAAATGAAATCGAAGTTGAGTGCTCATATTGATACAAATCGAAATTTGGTGCTCAAAATGATATAAGGCCAAAGTTTAGTACCCACCCAAAAACTTTACCCTAATTTTGTTCAACATTGAAGTAACTAAGGTGGCGTTTGGTTGAATGTAATTCTAAATGCAATGGATTTCTAATTACAGTGTAATTGGAAATACTTGAATTTTAAAATTCAGTAAAGTCAAATCTAGTGTTTGGTTAGATATATTTGAAAATACTATATTATAATATTTAATATTATTTTAATTATTTTAAGTGCATATTAATTACTTTAACTATTAAATTTAAATTCATTATAAATTTATTAAAATTTTATTATATTTTAAAAATTTGAAATTAATTATTAACCCTACAAAAAGAGAATTTATAAGATTTTCATCTAATTTTAACAAGTTATTTAATATTTTTAATTATTAAATAAATTATTAAATTTTATTATTAAAATTTATAAGTTTTTTACTATTCATAAATGGTTAATAATATTTGTTTTTTATTAATTGGTCACATATAGGTCACATGTGAAAGAGCAAAAAGATAAGGGATTTCGTTTTACGATCAATTTGGACGTAAAACCAAATCCCTTATTGGATGTAATTCGAGTTACATAAGTTTTTAAAATCCTGTGAAAGAAACACTGGATTTTCAAAAATCCAGTAACTCAAGTTACATGTAATCTCAAATTCCTCCAAACAAACACTACTTAAAAGGGAGGTGGAAGCATTTAAATATTCAATTTTCGCATGTAGTTAGGTTTATATCCAACAGAATATGTAAGAAATTGAAGAATCAAATCTTGACTGCACTTTTAATTTATTTGAATATATAATGTTGACAAGGGATTTAATTTTGATTGATGATTTAGTCCATGTAATAATTATTACGTGACTAAAAGTCTGCTGTGCTAAGACTACAAATCCGCCGGTGTCATGGAAATTATGACTTTGGTTGAAAGTTTGGAGCAGGCAGCCCCTACATCTCCAAAGTTGTAAGACTTGTTGATCACCTACCAAATGAGTCATCACATTAAACTAAACTCCCAAAGTCATATTGACAGTTTTAAATTTCAAAGTTAGGAAATTAAAGCACCGGCAAAATCTTGGACAATCCTGGTCATCAGAATTACAATCAACGCACCACCCACCTGACTAAAATTATTAATTTTTGGCTTCAGCGTCTGTTTTCCCACCAACAACTCTTGTTTCTTCTCCTTGTTCATAAAACTGCCACCTAAGTAATGACCCAGAATAAGACATCTTTACTTTTTCTATTTTTATCTTATTCCCTGCTGAGTCTGAAACCACTACTGGATATTATCTTTTAATTAGAAATAGCAAATTTTAATATATATATATATATATATAAACTACTATAACTACTGCGTCACCTAACTTGTTTACCCCTTTGATAAGACCCTTATAGGATAGTGTTTGTTGTTTTAATTAAAAATAAATTAAAAAAAAACATATAATCAATCCAACAAAATCATAAAAATAAAAAAAAAAGGAATTTGCCCGTGAAAGCCTTCAGTTGGCTAGGTTGGGATGACAAAATACTAACATTAGAGAATCTAACTAAAAAAAGATGTAAAAAGTCTCCAAATCGTGAGTAAGTTTTTTTGGCAGGCCACCAAACTTTGGTCAATTATCAAAAAAGTGTCCCAACTTCAATTTGAATGAAAACGGTTACCCATCTTTAATTTTCTTTCACCGGGAGGCTACCCGAGAGATTCTGGCAACTCAGTGGTGACGTGGAGGCTGGAAATCCTCCATCAGCGCTGACATCCCTCGTGTAGTCTCCCGGTGAAAGCAAATTAAAGATGGGTAACCGTTTTGATTCAAATTGAAGTTGGGACACTTTTTTGATAATTGACCAAAGTTTGGTGGCCTATCAAAAATTTTACCCCATTTGTTTATGCATTGCCTTTTTAGGAGCGCTTCAATCGGTCTCTTAGACCTAGTTGTCTCCCAGGGTCCTCTCTAATATATGGGTCTCGTAGATGACAAGATTCAGAAAGACTCAAAGATACCATAGATACTTTGACCAGAGTTATTTTTTACAGTGTCTAGCTAGGAAAAAAAACACATTTTTAATACATGTTTATGTTTTACTCTTTCACATAGTTTTAAAGTGAAATATTTTTGTTCTTTGGGTGGCTGAGGTCTTAGAACTTAAGTGACAAAAACCGGAAAGCAAACCAACAGTCTAAAGAAACCTAGAGTTCGTATATCCTTGGGGGTGAGCCGAGTAGCCACTGATGGATGACTTTTAATACCAATAGTTTCTCTTCTCCCTTGTTTTTTTTTTTTTTTTTTTTGTTTTCTTTTTGGTTAAAAGTGCTATACAAGTAGCTAGAACACCATAACTAAAAAAACAGAAATACTCGGAAACTTAAAAGAAGAAGCCTAAAGAAGGCAAATCTCCATAAGCCACCGGGGAAGGCCCCAACCTTGATGATAAAATGAAAGTTCGGGCAAGCTTCGCCCTTGAGCTGCAGGGAGATCAACCACCACATTCCATTCTCTAGGAATCAACTCCACGGTTCGATTTGGATAAGTCCTCAGGCGATAGCGTATCTCATTGATGCCATCCTTAATTCTTCAATTACATGGCTCGTGATCTCACTGCACTACTTCCAAAAGTTTTGCATAATCGGTGAAGACTTGGTTGCTCTTCAGACGCCAATTTGTCATGATTACAAACACAATCTTCATAGCAAGCATTTCCACCGGGTAATTTTTTGGGTAGAGTACTGAAGTTTGGCTCTTTTTCACTTTGGGTACTGAATTTTGATTTGTATATTTTTAGTCACCAGACTTTGATTTTTAACTTCCGGGAGGTCACTGCTCCGTTTCCGGCGAACTTTGCCCACGTGGCGGTCGGCAAGTCCACGTCAGCGCTGACTGGGAGCGTCCAACTATGCCACATATGCTGCTTTCCATGTCTAAAGGTCATCCTTTCACCTCAGCATGCCACGTCATCCATCCACCTAAGTTTGGCTCTTTGCAGTAGGTTTCTTTCTTTGGTGACGTGGCATGCTAAGGTGAAAGGATGACCTTTGGACGTGGAAAGCAGCATATGTGGCATAGTTGGACGCTCCCAGTCAGCGCTGACGTGGACTTGCCGACCTCCACGTGGGCAAAGTTCGCCGGAAAACGGAGCAGTGACCTCCCGGAAGTTAAAAATCAAAGTCTGTTGACTAAAAAGATACAAATCAAAATTCAGTACCCAAAGTGAAAAAGAGCCAAACTTCGATACCCTACCCAAAAAATTACCCCATTTCCACCTCAAGGCTTGACTTCGCCCAAACTTGAGAGCATCCTGCCAAAACTAGGGTAATTTTTTGGGTGGGTTACCGAACTTTGTGTGTTTTTCACTTTAGTTACCGAACTTCAATTTATATCTTTTCAGTGACCATAGATTAATTTGGTTATTTCGGGAGATCACTGGTGGGTTTTCCGGTGTTATTTGTCCACGTGGCCGCCGGAAACTCCACGTCACTGGCTATTTTAAAGGTAACAATTCAACCACGTAAGATATTTGTCACGTCAGCTGACAACACAGCCACGTGGAGGTCTGAGGTGGCAAGGGGCAAGCCAAAGGTGTGTCTGAGTTGGAGGGATGATCAGCTGACGTGGCAAGTATCCTACGTGGCTGTGTTGTCACCTTTGAAATAGGCAATGACGTGGAGTTTCCGGCGGCCACGTGTACAAATAACACTAGAAAACCCATAAATGACCTCCCGGAGTAACTAAATCAATCTATGATGACTGAAAATATACAAATTGACGTTCGGTAACCAAAGTGAAAAATGACCAAAGTTTGGTAACCCACCCAAAAAATTACCCGCCAAAACCGTTATGCTATTAGTTGTTAAAAATACAAAGGCTATACCTGAGGTTGTTTAAGGTTAATCAAGAACTTCCCCATTTTGTGATGAGAACCATCTTTATATTCTTTAACATGCTCCAAGGCCTGCCCCGTGATTTTTCTGAAATCTGGTTGATCTCCCCTGAGAATACACTCACATCTTGCTTTCCAAATCAACCAACAGGTTACAACAATCACCGAAGGATTAAATTTAGAGTCCCACTCCATCAACCAGTGACCATTCATGACACCATTAAAGAAAACAAAATTGGTTCCTAGAATTCTACTCAAACATTCTCGACATACCAAAACAGATGATCAATGGATTTCCATAATTCCACTCAAATACTCAAATGCCTTCTCCCTTGTTTTTCTCAATGCTTCTTTAGGCCCTGTTTGGTTACAAAATAAAAACATTTGACATAATTTTATTACGTAAGAAATGCAAGTAATTATTACAGAAATTGTAGCATATTTTATTATTACAGAATGAGTGTTTGGTTAACAAAGTAAAAAAATATCACATAAATATTTCACCCACTTTATAAAGAGAAAATCACACACTTCAAAATAAAAAAATATTCCACTCCGAATGGAATATTTTTTTATACCATAATTCTCACATTATGGCATAATTTTATAGTGTAAATTAGATACCCAAAAAGCCATTATGACATAATTATGTGAAAATATTATATTATGTCATAATGTATGGATTATTGCATAATATTTGGTTATCCAAACGGGAGCTGAGCTAAATAGAGCTTTCATGTTTATTATCTGTCAAATCGTGGAGTCTTTTCTAATGCCTAGTTGGCCCATGTTGTATGTTCAACATTGAGCTTTCACTTTATTATGCTTCTTTAGAGATACTTTATTATGCCCTTCTTGTGTTGTTGTATTTTCTTTCAGTTTCATGATAATAGTTATGAATTATCAACGTCGGACAAAAAAAACAACATCAACAGTGCCTTGAAAGTCGACCAAATATTGCTTTGATTTCATTGTTTTAATTGGCTCTTGAAATAAAACCACCACTAAAACTTACCATTTAAAAGCTTTGTTTAATTAATAGAAATAAAACCACCACTAAATCTTACCATTTAGAAGCTTTGTTTAATTAATAGAAATAAAACCACCACTATGGCAGATTCTAAAAATAAATAAATAAACAAATAGAGTGACTTACCTTTCACAATTATTATATGTTATCGTTATTATTATTATTATTATTATTTCGAAAAGCAGCAGACACAATAATTTGTTTTAGTAAAGTACACTTTTTTTGCAATGGAATATGCACCGAAACTATGGGGTGTCCCACTACGTTTTTTTGCAATGGAATATGCTTCCTTTTATTCGGAAAATAAAAAAAAGATATATTACAAGTTTATTAAAAGTCTGTTTGGTTAGCTTAAAATAATTATAATGTAAGTGATTTTATATATAATTGAGTGTTTGATTTGATGTAAAAACTTCACTTATATGTATGTTTATATGTATGTAGACTTATATTTCATCTATATTTATAATATTTCAATTTATATCAATTTTTTTTTTTTGTAAGTTGAAATGCAGTAAATTAAGTGGTATCCACTCACCACCATGTTATTTTAGATATAATTATAAAAATATTTAATAAATTAAATTATCTTTAAAATAAATTATAAAGATACTTTTAAATAATAAAATTAAAAAGTATTAAATTTAAATATTTAATATTTTTAAAAAATATTTTTATGATTAAATAATTTAATTAATTAATTATTATGAAAAATATTAAATAATTAGAAGTAATATTAACATAATTATTGGTATTAACATGGTTATTTATGATTTATTTAATATAATATTATATTTTAAAATACTAATTCCTATTTAAATTATATAGAAAAAATATTTTTATAGCATAAAAAATATTAAATAATTAAAAATAATATTAACATAATTATTAGTATTAACATGATTACTAGTTATTTATGTTTTATATAATTTAATATTATATTTTAAAATACCAATTCCTATTTAATTTATATAGAAAAAATATTTTTATAGCATGTAATTGAATTATATTATATTTTTTGAATTTAATAAACCACTACTAAATTGATTAATTTTTAAATTAATATTAATTTTAAATAATAAGAGTTAATATAATTAATAGTTTTTGGGATAAAATTTAAGCATAATATATATTTAAAAGATTTTATAAGTAATATTAAATAACTAGTGTTAACAATATGTAATAGAGGTAATCTTAGTATTTTACTTACATGATAATTGTACTCCTCAACTTACATCAAACCAAAAAAATAAATAAATAAATAAATACAACATTTCAAGTTACAACAAACCAAATAATTATGATGTAAGTTAAAATACATTATTTTTACTCACATTATAATTTTATTTACATATAAATTCACTTACACAACCAAATATTCTCTTAAAAAATAAACTTGATAGCAAAATGAAGAGATAGATAAACAGAGTGAAAATGAATCAATAGAGAGAAATAAAATTGGGATGTACCCTGAGGTGATGAGTAGGCATCTTCACAGATCAGAGGTAAGGAGTGGTATTTGTGGTAAGGAGTGGTATACAAATATGATGGAAGGAGACATACATTTTAGATGATGGCATATGTTTAAAACTTTCTATATATACATGGAAAAGACAGAAAAAAATAAAAATATGCCAACACCTAAATAAAACTTTCCAATTTCAACATCTTTTTCTATTCTAGCATCTTGGAGCGGTACGAGATTGGAGCAACAAATCCTGAAAATTTAACGTATTAGATACTCTTAATTTTATCAATGTGGCTCGGAGCATTGATGTGAAGACAACAACAACTATTGTAAATTGTTTTTGACATTGCAAAATCGGATCAGAAAAAAAAAAAAAAATAGCATTTGAGGAAGTTTGTGAAAAGAAAAAAAGTATCCAAGGACCAAAGGAAGTTGCTTCTAGTCTACAGTATAAGCATGTAATGGAAGCTGAGGGGCTTTTGAACTATCCTAATAAAAATGAAATTGTAACGGAATCATTTACAAATGAAGAAATTATTTAAAGGATAATAGATATATCAGTTAATGATGATCAAGATGATAGTTGTGATTTACCAAAGGTTTTTCTAAAAGAGGTTTTCCATGCAATAAAACTTTAAAGAATTATTTGTTATAACATGAGAAAAATATATCATATATGGTGTGTATCTTACAAAAAAAATTAAGGATGAGACTGAATTTAGCTCACTAGTAAAGAAAAAATAAGTGATTTTAGATACATTTTTTACAAAAGAATAAAAGTAAATGTTATGAGTTTTGTATAGTATTTTTCTATATATTCAATGAATTATTAATTTACATTTTTATTGGGCCCTATAGAGTTTTTAAAAATATTATTATCTTATGCATTTAATGAGATTATTATTTTAGTACATTGATCAGAGTTGAGACAGGAGAAAAAAATTATTTAATCAAATATTAATTTATCGAGATTTTACAATGTAACTTATTAAATGCATCATATAAAAAATGGTAATTAATGAGAGTGATTGGGCGCTTTATAATTATTATAATAGTGTAGGAAAAATGTGAAAAGGACGGAGCATTAGCATACTAGTGGCCTCGACTGTTATAAAGCGAAAATAAAAAATTCATCATCCATAGTGAGCAATTGTTTTTAATTAATAAATATGACAAACACGTATCAATCTCTCCAAAGAAAAATTATACGTTAAAGACCTAAAACTAAGAAACCAAGAGAGCATTGGTGTCTTCAATTCAAATCCAATATGGTGTTTATAGAAATTCAACATGGCATTATTTATTAAAAAATAGTGGTTTTAGCAAAAAAAACAAAAAAAACAAAATGTTCACTTTTCCAAAGAAGTTCCAAAATAAAGATTAATATAGCGGTCCAACCTCTAAATGTTGAATTGTAATGTTTGCTGAACTTCTTCTCCAAGAAAAAAGAAATAATTCAAGCTAGTTAGTTGCTCAGGTTCATGCATCAATCCGAGTCCCTAAAAATTAAACAGGGCTGCTTAGCAAGGCGCATGTCACCATTATCTTTATATATATAATGCCCATTGCACTACCTCCTTGGCAATTTTCAATGTCCCTTCCCTCCACCTAACTAATAACAATTCCCGTGAAAACAAGAGAAACCAATAAAATAAAAACATGTTTAAAAGTGAGATATGACATTATGGATTAAGTCATCTTTTTGTTCCGGAGGTCCACCTCATATAATAATAGTTATGAATTTGGCTTCTCTCTTTCCCACTTCCAATCTTCTTGCAAATTGATGTCATGGGTTGAGTCAGCATTGGCACATTGAAACCACATGATGTATATGTACATATTATATATGATTTATAATTAACAGCAAACGCATAAACTTTAAGTCACATGGCTGCTCCTAACATGCACCATGTGAAGATCCGAGATGGTCAAAGGCAGAGCCTTGGCATGCAAGAAATACTTTATTCATCTCTTAAATTACCTTTATTATTATTTTTTTTATTTTTTTTTTTTTGCATGGAAAAGAGATTAAAAAAAAATATCAGATCTAAATTTTCTATTACCAAAGCCTAATTAGTAATTAAAACTTTCCGGTTAAACCATAATTTGATCCTATCCCATTCTTGTTAATATTAGGATTATTTCTAAATTAGCATTATTTGGAACTAATTTATTAACAATGCTATATGTATATTTATAGTACTAATAAAGTATGGAAAAGATCACGTAGCTGGAGAAAAAAAATAAACTAAAGTAGTTTTGAAATATGGCAGTCAAAGAGGACCAGGAAAGTCAAATATCAAAGAGGAGTTGCGGCCGTGTCTTCCATACAAATGGTTGACCATGCGCACGTGCCCTTTTCTTCTCCAGTGGCCCTCTCAGTTTGCACCTCTATTTAAGCCCCCCCCCCCTTCTTCCTCTCTCAAACAAAGACAACTTCTCTCAAGGGATAACTAAGGATCTGCAACAAGTGAAAAGAAAAGGCCAATTGTCATTTCCTTGTTTTTGTAAGGGGGTTCACATCCCATGGATAGTACTGGGGATGTGTACCGAGTGGGGAGCCTGAGGAGGAATAGCTCCATATGGAGAAGTGGGGAAGATGTGTTCTCAAGATCATCAAGAGATGAGGATGATGAAGAAGCTCTCAAATGGGCTGCTCTTGAGAAGCTTCCAACTTATGACAGGTTAAGAAAGGGTATACTTACAATAGAAGAAGGGAAGCACAAGGAAGTGGATGTTTTCAGCCTTGGAGTTCAAGAGAGAAAACAGTTGCTTGAGAGATTGGTTAAAGTTGCAGAGGAGGACAATGAGAAGTTCTTGTTGAAGTTCAAGGACCGGATTGATCGGTTCGTGGCCTTTTTGTTATAATAATAATCATGATGATGATGATGATGGGATCTAAAAAGAAATCCTTTTAAAATGTTTTATTAATTACATGCATACTGTTGTTTATGCACCGCTGCAGTGTTGGGATTGAGCTTCCTACCATTGAAGTTCGTTATGAGCACCTTAACGTTGAAGCAGAAGCATACGTGGGAAACAGAGGATTGCCAACAGTTCTCAACTCGGCCATTAATGTCTTGGAAGTCAGTAATTTTCAACTTTCACATGCATGTCATAAACTAATTAAAATTGGTTGTTTGATTTTTATTTCCTGTTAACATAAAAGGTGATTGCCAACAAGCTGCACATACTACCTAGCAGGAAGAGACCATTGTCCATTCTTCATGATGTTAGTGGGATCATCAAACCACGCAGGTCTTTAATTTTTTTTTTTTCATTTCTAATATTTTCCCCTTTTTTTTGTTTTAATCAATAGATTAATAAGTAGGCATCCATATCTGGTAATTTTGTTTCTGATGTTTACGTTGATTTGGAGATTTGCAGAATGACTCTGCTTTTAGGCCCTCCAGGCTCAGGAAAGACATCTTTGTTGTTGGCTTTGGCTGGAAAACTGAGTTCAGATCTGAAGGTGAGGGAGGGCTTTTCATTTTTGTAACTGGTTGTTAAAGATCATCCTCCAATATGATGGAGAGCTGACAAATGGAAATTACTTTTAATATTGAGATCAGGTTACTGGTAGCGTAACATACAATGGACACAGCATGAAAGAGTTTGTTCCTGGGAGAACAGCTGCTTATATTGGTCAATATGATCTGCATATTGGCGAGATGACAGTGCGTGAAACTCTAGCCTTCTCTGCAAGATGTCAGGGAGTCGGTGCTCGACATGGTATATTTCTCTTCTGAAAACTGGAAATGTTTATTGATTGATGTTCCTCAAAGCTCATAATTTTCCCCATCATGAAGTCAAAATTTGTGAAGTTTTGATACCCCTGAACAAATTAAACTGTCAGCAGTTATAATTCTCTGAGATTGTGTCATGACTTCTGTTTGATAAAGAGACAGTATTGCGATTTGAGGTCTTTAGAATTAGACATTCCTGCTTCGAGAGATTCTGTTCTTTGTTTGTTTCCTTTCCTTTCCATCTGCAAAATTTTTGACTGCATTTCATGCTCCAGATATGTTGTCTGAATTAGTAAGAAGAGAGAAGCAGGCAAATATCAAACCGGATGCAGATCTTGATGTCTTCATGAAGGTAAAATAAAAAACCTCTTGGTTTCAATCACTGTATTCCTACGGCACAAATGATATAGAAATTCTTTGTTGGTATTGAGAGTCTTTGTTTTCACACACTTAGGCAATAGGCACTGAAGGACAAGAGGCCAGTGTGGTCACAGATTACATACTGAAGGTTAGTATTGTTTTCAAGACAAACATTTGACACTATCCGCGCCAAAGAAAATAGACAACCTGAGCTCTTTTTTTTTTTTTTTTTTTTTTTCTTATCCAAATGCAAACAGATTTTAGGATTGGAAGTCTGCGCCGATACCATGGTAGGAGATGAAATGTTGAGAGGCATCTCCGGAGGACAAAGGAAGCGTGTCACTACAGGTGGATTATAGCTTTACTTGTAGTTTCTCTAGTGCTTGCGATATTCAATCTTTTGTGCAACACTAACATGCTACTCTTCATCTCCAACTCATATACTGCACAGGTGAGATGCTTGTCGGTCCAGCCAGAGTGTTGTTAATGGATGAGATATCCACTGGTCTAGATAGCTCCACAACCTTCCAGATTGTTGATTCACTCAGGCAATCCATTCACATTCTTGGTGGTACAGCAGTTATCTCATTGCTGCAACCTGCACCAGAGACCTATGACCTCTTTGACGATATAATTCTCCTCTCTGATGGTCAAGTTGTGTATCAAGGCCCCCGTGAACATGTGCTTGAGTTCTTCGAGTCCATGGGTTTCAGATGCCCTGAGAGGAAAGGTGTTGCTGACTTCTTGCAAGAAGTAGGTTTTTTTCCTTCCCCCACCCCCAAAACAATATCCACTCAATGTGGAATACCACCTTCAATGTGGTTCTAATTTTCCTTGTCATTTTGAATCCACAGGTGACATCAAGAAAGGATCAACAGCAGTACTGGGCACGCTATGAGGAACCTTATAGGTATGTGCCTGTGAGAGAATTCGCAGAGGCATTCCACTCATTTCATATTGGTGAGAACATGGGACGTGAGCTCTCTGTCCCTTATGACAAGACCAAGAGCCACCCTGCTGCCCTGGCAACTTCAAAATTTGGTGTTGGCAAGATGGAACTACTGAAAGCTTGCATTTGGAGAGAACAATTGCTGATGAAGAGGAACTCGTTCGTCTATATCTTCAAGGCAGTTCAGGTAAGAGTGGCATCCTTCACCAGAACACATGATTCAAATCTCATTAGCAAAAAGCTGTGCCTTGAGCAAATTCGTTCCTGTAATTTTGTATTTTCAGCTTTGCATCATGGCGTTCATTACAATGACACTCTTCTTCCGCACAAAGATGCACCATGATACAGTAACTGATGGAGGAATTTACATGGGTGCACTCTTCTTTGGAATCATAACAATCATGTTCAATGGATTCTCAGAACTCGCCATGACCATAATGAAGCTTCCTGTTTTCTTTAAGCAAAGAGATCTTCTCTTTTTCCCTGCATGGGCGTATGCCCTGCCATCATGGGTTCTGAAGATACCCATCACATTTGTGGAAGTTGGAGTCTGGGTGTTCACAACATACTATGTCATAGGATTTGATCCCTACGTTGGAAGGTGAGAAGCCACTCTAACTTCAGAATTGCTGCAATTAGTTGCAGGGTGGAATTAATGTCAAGCCTCCAATTCTTGACTCAATGGGACAGTACCATGATTTTCTTGCATGTACTGCAGGTTATTCAAGCAATATCTGCTCCTCCTTTGCATCCAGCAAATGGCATCTGCTTTGTTTCGGTTCATTGCAGCCCTAGGTAGGAACATGATCGTTGCCAATACATTTGGATCTTTTGCTCTCCTTGTGCTAATGGTGCTGGGTGGATTCATCATCTCAAGAGGTATTTCTGATAGCCATCTCTCTGTTGTCAGCCATACAAACCGTGCCGTCATTTTTTTTTTTTCACACACTAAAACTCTACCTGACTTCTAACTGCTTTGAACCCACAGAGGACATAAAGAAATGGTGGATATGGGGTTACTGGATTTCACCTCTGATGTACTCACAAAATGCAATTAGCACAAATGAATTTCTAGGGAAAAAGTGGAGACATGTAAGAGTGCTTATCTTTACTTTATTTTTCCTCTGAGGACAAACAATGCTAAGAAAAGAATAACCATCAACTTATCGTGCGATAAAGGAAGGCACTAGTGAAACAAAAATAGCTTACCATTAAAAATTGTAACAGATTGCTCCCGGATCAACAGAGCTGCTAGGAATAAGCGTCTTGGAGTCTCGTGGAGTATTTCCTGAGGCGAAATGGTACTGGATTGGTCTAGCAGCACTAATTGGATATGTCTTCTTGTTCAACTTTCTTTTCACCGTGGCACTCGCATATCTCAAGCGTGAGTACAACTAGTCATTTGAATTTCTGAAATACTTCAACCCTTTCAAGCATCAAACTTCTGTTCTGAGCATTCTGTTCAATGTTTTACAGCATTCGGAAAATCTCAGCCAGCAATGTCCGAAGAAACCCTCAGAGAGAAAGAGGCAAATTTAACAGGGGCACAAATTGAACTATCAACCCAAGAAAGGAGTACATCCAAGAGTACAGTACTAATCACTTTGATGCAAAGTTGTCCATTGGCATTTCTTGAAGGTTTTTGCTAACTGTTTATTCCATAATTCCACCAGGTAGCAGAGCTCAGGAAAGAAACAGCACAGCAGGCTCCAGACATGATGTTGCCGATTCTAACCAAAGCAAAAAAGGGATGGTCCTCCCATTTACACCTCTTTCAATCACTTTTGATGAAATTAGATATTCTGTCGACATGCCACAGGTAACCAACCTTGGTAGAAAAGATATAACCAGACTACGTGACTTGAATATATCTCATTCAATTAGTAAATCATCTTGATGTACTTGAAGGAAATGAAAGCACAAGGAATTGTGGAAGACCGGCTAGAGCTTCTTAAGGGAGTGAGTGGATCTTTTAGGCCAGGAGTGCTTACTGCTCTGATGGGTGTTAGCGGAGCTGGTAAAACAACACTCATGGATGTACTTGCCGGAAGGAAAACAGGTGGATATATTGAAGGAAACATAACCATATCCGGCTATCCAAAAAAGCAAGAAACTTTTGCCCGTGTATCAGGATATTGTGAACAAAATGATATCCACTCTCCTCATGTGACAGTTTATGAGTCTTTGGTATACTCTGCATGGCTTCGACTACCTCCAGAAGTTGATTATGCAACTAGAAAGGTAAGACAGGCATAACCACTCTCTAAACTCTTGTGTTTGTTTTATCAAGCATGGGTTACACCAAAACTGATCAAGCTTTCTACGGAACGTAGATGTTCATTGATGAGGTGATGGATCTTGTGGAGTTGACACCTTTGAGAGAAGCAATGGTTGGGTTGCCTGGTGTGAATGGTCTATCAACAGAGCAGCGCAAGAGGCTGACAATTGCTGTTGAGCTTGTTGCTAATCCTTCTATAATATTCATGGATGAGCCTACGTCCGGACTTGACGCAAGGGCAGCAGCAATTGTTATGAGGACTGTAAGGAACACAGTGGACACTGGAAGAACTGTCGTGTGCACCATTCACCAGCCAAGCATAGACATATTTGAAGCATTTGATGAGGTGAGACAAGTTTCAGTATTCTAAGCTCCATAAGGGTGTTGCACTATCTCAGAAATAAGCATGCTTGAGTCTAATGTCCTTTTCTTTCAATTTGAAGCTCTTCCTAATGAAGCGAGGAGGAGAAGAGATATATGTCGGCCCACTGGGGCACCATTCCTGTGATTTAGTCAACTATTTTGAGGTGAGACAACTGTAGGCAAAGAGGCAACTAAATAAACCAGTTTCATCATTTGCACTATGATTAACAATCTGCATTCTTTTATCTATTAAGAGCATCGAAGGAGTTAGAAAGATAAAAAATGGGTATAATCCTGCGACATGGATGTTGGAAGTGACCACACTGGCACAAGAACATCTACTAGGTGTCAATTTCTCTGAGATATACAAGAACTCTGAACTTTTTAGGTGAGTATCCTACTTGATTCCCTTGAATTAGTTTGAAAGTGAGGTCGCAGCCATATCTAACTCCTGTTATGTTACCAAAATGCAGGAGGAATAAAGCATTGATTGCAGAGTTAAGCATACCGCCTCCCGGTTCAAGAGATCTTTCCTTCCCATCTCAGTATTCACAGAATTTCTTTACACAATGCATGGCTTGCCTATGGAAACAACATTTGTCATACTGGAGGAATCCTCCCTACACTGCTGTTAGATTTTTCTTCACAACAATTATAGCCCTGTTGTTTGGAACAATATTCTGGGATCTAGGCACAAAAATGTAAAATCCCAACGACTGACCTTTTCTGTTATTTTAATATTTGTGCTCAAATTGACTAAACTATATGTGATTGCAGGGAAAAAAGACAGGATCTATTCAATGCTATGGGTTCTATGTATGCTGCTGTTCTATTCATCGGTGTGCAGAATGCTTCATCTGTCCAACCAGTTGTGTCCATTGAAAGAACAGTTTTTTACAGAGAGAGAGCAGCAGGGATGTACTCAGCTCTTCCCTATGCATTTGGACAGGTAAACAAAGCTATTGAAACCGATTTACTTCATGACTTTCTATTCCCAGAAATCTTTATCTACACATATCTCTACACTCTAGGTAACTAAAAATGCTCTGTAAAACTCACTTGCAGGTTACAATTGAAGTCCCATATGTCTTCGTCCAGTCTTTGATATACGGTGTCTTAGTGTATGCAATGATTGGATTTGAATGGACAGCCGCCAAGTTCTTTTGGTACATGTTCTTCATGTACTTCACATTGCTATACTTCACATTTTATGGGATGATGGCAGTAGGATTGACTCCAAACTACAACATTTCTTCCATTGTGTCATCTGCGTTTTATGCAATATGGAATGTTTTCTCAGGATATATCATCCCAAGGCCGGTAAGTTCCAACCTTCTAGGCCTTCTCAATTTCATTCAAATTCTGTCCCTAATGCAACAAGGTCATTGAACTCAAATGATTCATTTTTCCTTTTCTTCACACAGAGGATTCCTATTTGGTGGAGATGGTACTATTGGTTATGCCCTGTTTCATGGACTTTGTATGGATTGTTTGCTTCACAGTTTGGTGATATTGATGATGTCAGACTCACTGACACTAAGGAGATTGTGTCGGAATTTCTTAGGAGCTACTTCGGATTCAAACACAGTTTTCTTGGAGTAGTTGCAGTGGTGGTTGTTGCATTTCCCTTACTTTTTGCTGTCTTGTTTGCCTTCTCTATTAAAATGTTGAACTTCCAAAGAAGATGATGTTCTGGAAGTATTGGTATAATTTTGTTTTAAAAAAAATTACAATTTAATAAATAATGTAAAGCAATTTAAATGAAGCGATGTTTATACACAATCCTGATAAATGCTAGTAAATTCAATGAACATATAATAATAGAGGACAATAGCAACTGGACAAAAAAAAAAAAAAAAAAAGAAAAAGAGTTCCTTCTGCAAACATCAGAGGGATATGCTAATGTTTTGGTGAAATGTTATCTATGACTTCAAAATCCTAATGAGTGACCCCATACAACACCATTTGCAGAGGGAGGTAAATGTGATTAAATAAATTACTGATAACTTTAAAAACAAAAACAGAGATAGAAGAACATCTCAAAACAAAACAAAACAACAAAGGAATTCAATATGAATTGCAATCTAGCTTTGTAAATCCGGTGCCCAACTTGGCTTTCTCTATGGCTATTAGGGATTTAGGGATTTACAGTTAACAAAACTAATAATAATGCAAGATTTCCGTTTACAACAAATGACCCATATATCTGTAATTCTCACACACACACACACACACACACACCCCAAAAGAGAGAGATCGAGAGAGAGAGAGAGCAGACTTAAAAAACAATCTGAAATTAAGAAGTAAGGTCAAATTAGAAAGAAAATAAGCACAAAAATAAAAAAGTAATTAATATAAAAAAAAAAAAAAAAGAAGGAAGAACACACCAATTTGGAAGAGCGTTCTATAGGGGTTTGTAGAAATGCTCAGGAAGAGAGGAGTTACGGAAAAGTGAACAAACCAACCTGCCACGCCGAGAAGTTGTGGGCCTTGGGCTCTTTGCTTGAGCCTTTCATAAGGCCTTTTGAGACGGACAATATCGACTCAAGTCCAACTTGAGTTTTCTGGTCACTGCCGCGTAAGCTTTGGAAAAATCATCGGTTTACCAAGATGGTTGCCGGGGAAATGTGGGAGGAGACGTCGTTCCCTTAACAAACAAGGAAATTCTTTTTTCCTTTTCCCCCTTTTTTTTTAAAAAAAAAGGTTTAATTCAACTCTTTTCTTTTTAAGGAAGGTGATAAATGTAACCCTTTTTTTAAAAAAAAATAGGTTTCATTCAACTCTTTTCTTTTTAAGGAGGGTGATAAATTACATTTGGTATAATACCCTATTTAGTTTTTGTATTTAACTCAATCTATCTATTTAGTCCCCCTATTGTAATTTAACCCAAATTGGTCCCTCTATTGATTATTTGAGGCAAAATAGGTCCAGCCCGTGATGGACGTGTTTGATGTTGCTGATGTGGTATTATGAAAGTTTTATAGAATACCCTATTTAATCTCTGTATTTGACTCAATTTGCCCATTTAGTCCATCTATTGATGATTTGAGGCAAATTAAGTCCACCCCATGATGGAGTCAAATTACAATAGAGAGACTAAAAGGGCAGATTGAGTCAAATACAAATAATAAAAAGGGTATTGTACCAACTACATTTTATTGAAATAAATAGAGTTTATATCCACCCGCTAAAGAGGCAAAAAAAAAAAAAAAAAAAAACAAAACCATGACATTCACCAAGGATGGATAGATATGACTACATGGGTATAAAAATGAACTAGAAGCAAGCGCTATCAGATGAATGAATTCAAAGAATCACTCTGAGAGTTATTAGGTGTTTTTGCGGTAAGAATCGAAGTTTTTGCTAAGTTGAAATTCTGATCGAAAAAAATGACTTCTCAAATGAAGTTTCTCAAAAATGACTTCTTATGATCCTATTGATCGAATACAGTATTATGCACACACATATATATATATATTGCAATGGCCAAGGCGAGTCACCGCTTACTAATTTTTTATTATATTTTGCTTATTTGTTTTGAGAAAAATAGAGAAATAAAATAATTTTAAAATTAATGATGCAAAGAATTTTACCGCCCTCACACGGTACGAGAGTCTCATGACATTTTATTTTCCTCCTAAGACTCTGACTTGTTTATATTTCTAAAAGAAAAGACCATTCTAGAAACAAGCTGCTTGTTTACATGTTTCAATAAAATATTCGCAACTTCGAGGTCATTGTTTTTTATTATTTACTTCAGCAACTTCATGCTTGAAGTATCAATGTGAATCGTTTACCTTTGTGGTTGTGGTGTAATTGAAAGCAAAGGAGGGGTCAAACTTCAATGCATGAATAGTCAATGGGTGGTTGATCCAAAAAACGTGTCTCCAGTTTCCTGTTTGTAGTTACCAGAAGGAAAGGGCCTTTTTCTGCCTGAAATTGAATATATATATATATATATATATATACCTATAACGTTTGAATTTTCAGCAACCTTTATTTGAAAACACTGCAGAGCCGCTGCTATTCAAATTATATATCCTTGCAATTTTGTAATTGCATGCAAACCATGCAATCAGCTTCATCGCTTTGAATAAAATACCACCCTACGCCAAACGACTTCTTTTCTTGAGAGAAAAACCACATTTATTGGTATGATCACTGTCGCTAGACATGTGGGGTTTCCAAGCGGAAAGAAAAAAAAAACCCCACATACTCCAATAAAACAATAAATGCACTGATGCCATGATCTTCTAGAAATTAACCACCATCACACAATAAAAATCACAAACAACTCTAAAACATTGAAAAAAAGAAAACTCTTCCCTCCTTCCACGTATCATCATCAACATCATATCATCATCATTAATTTTTCTAATTTTTGACCCAGAAATAATTTATGACGTCTCGACCCGGCCAAGCATTGAAAGATCATTTTCAACGAATCTTTTTTATGTACACGATTGGATTCAAATGCAAAACCATTGATAATTAAAGTAACCTTAATCAAGTTTTTACCGATTTAACTACCCCTAGTTAATAATAATAATAATTTTTATTATTATTATTATTATATGTTAATTTTTTAAAAAAACAAAATATGGAATTGAGATTTTAATTATTTGTATCATCATGTTTTAAAAAATACAAACTCTAAAAGCCCAAAGATAGCAAAGGCGAATCTTTTTACAGGTTCATAGCACCCACCAACTAAATTAGTATTAATATTAATATTAAGGATTAATATTAATAAACTAACCTTCTAGAAGGGTTCTCCCCTCAAATAATAGAAGAATGATGTGCTCCTCTCCAGAAGGCCTTCTCTCAATTCACGAGGAGCAGTGAAGAGGTCCCATTTGCTTACGTCAACCCATACAAAGACCAGATCCAAAGTTTTGGACCAAGAGAACAGTTTTGATTTAAGATGACTTGAGAACATTCACGTCTAACAACAAGCACTGAACATTCTAATCTGAAAAGAGATTTCTAATTTGTCAACAAACCCATGTTAGAAATTTTTAGTCCTGATGGAGCTGTTTGGTTTCACATATCTTATATGTTTATTTGTCTCCATTATGGTTATTTTTCTATGCTTGCCAATGGTTTTGGATGTCAAGACGAAGACGAAGACGAAGACGAAGACGAGGACAAAAAAAAAAAAAAAAAAAAAAAAAAAAAAAAAAAAAGGGGAGAAATAAGGAAAAAAAAACTTATGATTCTACTTTTAACTTCATTTTTTTAACTTTTACCTAATATTTGATGAATCAATAATAAACTCCCTAATAAACTTAATAATTATTCTGTTATATATCCACGTTTTTCGTCGCACAATTTTGATTTATTCTCCACATAATTATTATTTTTTTTTTTGAGATAGGGCGACAAGCGCCAACTCCCAGGGACGTACGCGTGGCGGGGGGATTGCCTACAACGTCCTCACCCTCTTGGAATGGGGGAGCGCGATTCGGGGGGATTGAACTCGCATCTCCTCCCACGAGGGGACCCGAGGTACCGCTGGGCTACAAGCCCTTTGGTCCACATAATTATTTACACTTTTATTTGATGATTTCTCTTATAAATGGGTTTAATAGATTCGGTGATAGGCTTGATGTTGGGTCTACAATATTTTTCTTTTCTTTTTTTTTGTGTTTTTTAATATCATGTCTAGTGATTTGTTAAAACTAAATTATTTTAATTCAAAGTCTCTTATGAGAGCAAATTCTACTTTACCTCTAAGAGATGGGCACACACGTGATTGATATATATATCCATAATATTATTGTTATTTAGTAGTTATTTTTGCGTTGGTTGCTGGATAAATAAATATTTAATGAAGTTTTGAAATGAGATTAATTAATGGCTAAACTTTTAAAGATTAATTGCAGGAAATGATTAAGGAAAAAACAAGTAGCTTATTTTTCAGTCAGTTTAATGGAACATTTTTAGAATGGAACGGGGGTTGATTAAAGTAAGTCCTACTCAAATGCTATGGAAATAGATAAATGTTTTTTTTTTTTTTTTTACTTGGTGGGCACGTTAATCACGCACATATCAAATTCTCTACTATGTTTTTAAAATAATCAAATCCTCAACTTTTCATAGGATAGTTAATTGCACTGCCACTCAATTTTTGTGAGGTAGTAAAATAAATAAATGTTATAAACAGATTGTGAATCATGATGATATCTATAAATAAATAACCTAAAATGTATTATGAATAAAAAGTATATATGGTGAATATATTTTAAAAGGCAAAGAAGAAAAGTGGGATGCATATTTTGTTTTTGCTGGAAGGAGCTCCAATGGCTAGATACTACTAAAACAACACAAACTCAGAAACTTAATCCTGCAGCATCAATTGCCTCTTTTAGCCAATTCGGGTGATCCTCTCCTCTGTGATACAGCGAAAGAGCAGGATTTCTTCTAGCAAAGTTGGCAAGGTCATCTGCCATTCCATTGAGCTCCCTTGGGCAGTAATGAATATCCGTCTTCTCCTCTTGAAGTAGCACTTGCTTAGTTATTTGAATATCTTCTTGAATTGTCCGGCCATCTGTTGGATGTTGCCCTCCCAAGACCTCTTTAGCTCGAACATAGTTAGTATAGATTCTATCGACCTTCAATCCTCGCAGTCTGCATTGCTCCACCGCCATCTTAATCGCCAACACTTTGGCATGAAGGCTTGATTCAGCTATTAATGGTCCAGCACCCGCCAACTCAATTGTTCTTTTCCGGCAAATTGCAATGAAACCTGTACCACCTGTATTATTGTCAATTAGCCATGACGCGTCACAAAATACCACAACTTGATAATCAAATACCGAAAGGTTTAGAAACTCCCTGATTCCTCCTTTGACTCTCAGAGAATAGTCCCGTACAAGCCGTAATGCCTGCTTAAAGATCTGATGTGGGTGCCAACACCTTTGCTTGAAAACTAGATCACACCTAGCTTTCCAAATACTCCAGGCACAAGTTGCTATTAAAGATTGAAAGGTTCAATAACGCGAATTGCCAATGCCCCCTGCATTCTCAAGCCATCTACCATCCATCCAATTACCAAATGCACTATAATTTAAACCAAGATATTTAGACAGCATGATCCAGCATTTTATAGTAACTTGGCAATTATTCATTAAGTGCTCTAAGTTTTCCCTATTTAAACCACACAAAGGGCAGGCAGTTTGAGGCCCTATGCTTAAACTGTAGATATATTCATAGGTAGGGATTCTACCATGAAAGGCTCTCCACAAGAAGGTTTTAATCTTGGGGGCAACAAGCAACCTCCAAAGTTTATACCAACCATTCCAGCCATCATATTCAAAAGCCTGGTCCTTATTCAAACTCTTGTAAATGATACTAGATATTTTCCCATTACAAGCAGTACCTTTCCAGCTCCAAACGTTAGGACCATTGGAATTAAAAGTGATTTTACTGATCAGATCCCAATTGATAGAATTCCCAAAAGTATTTTCCATCATTATCCTACTCAACCGATTCCCATATAGAACATGGGAGAAATTAGTTTTTCAAAAGATAATTGTCAAAAGGGAGTTCTTCATTCATAGTCATTTGATTCCAAAAGTTCATCGATTGGATTTATAATGGGGGAAGAACTCACATCAGTATCAAATACTAAACCCTCAATAATAATGTTAAATTTTTATTTTACATAATATGTATTTTTATTTATCATGAATACTCTTTTGACAAACTGAGGTAAAATCAAAATAAATAAATCATCACTATCAACTTCTGAATAAAATACAGCCCTCATTGCAAGGGCAATAACTATTTATCAAAGTTGAAATATATACTATATTTTTAAAATACTATTTTTTATAAATATTTGGGGCATCACTCTATTTAAAAAATTTATGAAAATTTATGAAAATTACAATTTCCGTTCCATATATATATAAGGTGACAACTCATTCAAGAACAACTTGAATATTTGGATATAAAAAAAAGGATTAGAAGACATTGCACATTCAATATGAGAATATACAATCAATTAATTTCTAAAAAAAAAAAACAATCAAATGTAATTTAAAAACAAAAAAAAAAAAAGCTAACATGAAGGAAGAGCTATAAAGGAATAGTTGGAGGCACCAAACAAATTTTTTTTTTTTTTTTTTTAAATAACAATGCATTAGTTTTGCAATAATGCATTTCTCCGTGTAGTTAATCTCACAAAAGTATCTTATATCCAAATGAATAACAAATGCATTTCAACTTACTAACACGTAAACATGATAGCCATTACTATGATTTATTTTCAAATTAATGTTCTCCAATTTACAAAACGAGAAAAAGAATATATGGAAGCAAAAACGCGTACCTCTCCATCCAAAAGACCAAGACCAGTGTCATCCTTCCCCCCTTTTCTCCTATGATGGAGTGCATTACTCTTCAATGAACCAAAGAAGTTGCTAAGTAGCTAGCCCTCCATTCCTTACTCCCTTTCTAGATTCCCAGAGATAAATATAACAATTCTTTCTAGTAGTCATGACCCTATCTTCTAGTAGTCATGACAATAATGTGTCACGTTTCCTGTTAATCCGAATTTGTTTATTATTCCATTAATTAAGTCACGATATGTCACATGAATCCCATTTTGGGGTGCTTCAATATATATATATATTAAATATAAAACAGAATAATAAATAAAGCAAAAATATATGAAGTCATGGTTTCCGGGAAGATACCAATTTATTATCAATAATTCCATTCGCCCTTGGCTGACCGACTAATTTGACACATGGGGCGGGTCTGATTCTGGAAGCCGCCACCTTTGGTCTTCCCATTGGTCTGTTTTCCCTCTCTCTCTCTCTCTCTCTTTCTATTTAAAGCATCACTTTTCTTTGCCTTGAACATCACTAACCATTCTCTCTCTCCATTTCATTTTCTAAATTCTCATCACAACAACAGCAACTTCTTCTTCTTCTTCTTCTTCTTCTTCTTCTTCAGTTGTTTGTGATTGGTTTTGAGTGCATTGGAGAGTGGAAAGGAGGAATAATGGAGTTTGGAGATACTATTAGAGCTGGGAGCATGAGGCTCCATAGCTCCTCCATATGGAGGAGAGGAGATGATATCTTCTCGAGATCATCGAGGGATGAGGATGATGAAGAGGCTCTCAAGTGGGCGGCTCTTGAGAAGCTCCCAACCTATGATAGAGTTCGCAGGGGTATACTCACTTCCGCTACTGGAGAAAGCAAGGAGGTGGATGTTAAGACCCTTGGGCTTCAAGAACGGACTCATTTGCTTGACAGATTGGTTCGTGTCGCAGAGGAGGATAATGAAAAGTTCCTGTTGAAGCTCAAGGATCGGATTGATAGGTATTGTGTTTCTTTTTTCCTTTTCCTTTTCCTTTATATATATATTGGCAAATTAGAAAGCTTGTTTATTATTATTGTTGTTGTTGTTGATTGTGTATTTTTTTTTCTATCTATGATGTTTAGGGTGGGGCTTGATTTGCCAACCATTGAAGTGCGCTATGAGCATCTCAGCATTGATGCAGAAGCCTATGTGGGCAACAGAGGATTGCCATCGGCCATCAATTTCGCTCTCAACGCAGTGGAGGTAATCAGAACATTGTTATGCATAAATTATTTAGATTTCTTGATTTTGGAAACTGATGTTTGGTTGGGGATCGCTTTGCCTGTTGTAGTTTTCTGCTTGAAATTTTAATTTAATTTTTTTTTCTTTCTTTTTTTTTTTTTTTTTTTTGCTTTTGTTGTGTTAAAGGCACTTCTCAATTTCCTCCATGTATTGCCAAACAAGAAAAAGCCGATCAATATCCTTAATGATGTTAGTGGGATTATCAAACCTCGTAGAATGACCTTGCTCCTGGGTCCTCCAGGCTCAGGAAAAACCACATTGTTGTTGGCTCTGGCTGGAAAGCTAGACTCTGAACTCAAGGTTAGTAGCTTCTCAGTTTTGTAGATTTTATTCTTAGTTTCAAAATCCTCCTATTTGGTGAATTGGAGCTTCATGTGCAACTTGTACAATGGAAACAGGTTAGTGGAAAGGTGACTTATAATGGCCATGAAATGCATGAGTTTGTGGCTCAGAGGACTGCAGCATATATCGGGCAACATGATCTTCATATTGGAGAGATGACAGTGAGAGAAACCTTAGCATTCTCTGCGAGATGTCAAGGAGTAGGCACTCGTTATGGTGAGTGTCACCTGATTGAGTTCAGGCTTGTTATCTGTGATTCTACCAGTTAAAATGGGTATTAACCATGCCAGCGACAATCTACAGATATGCTAACAGAGCTCTCAAGAAGGGAGAAGGAAGCAAATATCAAGCCAGACCCTGATATTGATGTTTTCATGAAGGTAAGTTCAGAGTTTTATCAGCAGCAGGTCTTGTTGTTGGAATTTTGATTTGTGTTAATATGCTTGAGATTTGATTCTCTATCTTGGATTTAATCAAAGATGGGTGGTCATGAAAATATTGTTGCTGTTTCTGCAGGCGGCTGCTATGGAAGGACAAGAAACAAGTGTAATCACGGATTATACACTCAAGGTATGTGGATATGCAATGTTCTTCAAGCTGTTATTCCTTGCATTGAATTATTTTCCTATCTAAATGTGAAAATGGTTACAGCTTTTGGGGTTAGATATATGTGCTGATACCATGGTAGGAGACGAGATGCTAAGGGGTATATCTGGAGGCCAAAAGAAGCGTGTCACGACAGGTACTACGAACACTTGCCAAGGCTGATGGACCAACATTCATATGCTTGCATTCTTCAATATGTTGGTGGGGCTGTATTTCCTCCATGCTGATATTCTGGCTCTTTGATTTTTTTCCAGGTGAGATGGTTGTTGGACCAGCCAGAGCACTTTTCATGGATGAGATTTCCACTGGTTTAGATAGTTCAACAACATACCAGATTGTGAATTCTATCCGGCAGTCCATTCACATTCTTGGTGGAACAGCAGTCATCTCCTTGCTCCAGCCTGCACCTGAGACATATAATCTGTTTGATGATATAATTCTTCTCTCAGATGGGCTGATTGTTTACCAAGGACCCCGAGAGAATGTGCTTGAGTTCTTTGAATCTATGGGGTTCAAATGCCCTGTAAGGAAAGGCGTGGCAGACTTCTTGCAAGAAGTATGTTGTATAATTCACTAGGATTTCTTTCTGATGTCTGATTCTTTGCTCAGTTAATTAAACTAATTTCATGGCGATCATCAGGTGACATCAAGGAAAGACCAGCAGCAGTACTGGTCAAGGCATGACGAACCTTACCGATATGTGCCTGTAAGAGAATTTTCAGAAGCCTTTCTCTCGTTTCATGTTGGCAAGAAACTAGAAAGAGAACTTGCTGAACCATTTGACAAGAGTAAGAGCCACCCGGCTGCTTTAACAACATCAAAATATGGAGTTGGCAAGATGGAACTTTTGAAGGCCTGCACCGATAGAGAACTGCTTCTGATGAAACGTAACTCATTTGTCTACGCCTTCCGGGCTTTTCAGGTAAGTAATGACCTCCCTTTGTCAACACTGCTGTGCTTAAATTCCCTGCCTCAAAGTTAAATATCCTCAAATTGTTGATTACAGCTCTTGCTCATGGGAATCATCACAATGACATTGTTCTTCCGAACAAACATGCACCGTGATTCAAAAACTGATGGAGGGATATATTTGGGGGCCCTGTTCTTCTCAATTGTGATGCTCATGTTCAATGGTTTTTCAGAGCTTGGTCTAACCATTATGAAGCTCCCTGTGTTCTTCAAACAAAGAGACTACCTCTTCTATCCTGCATGGGCTTATGCGTTGCCATCATGGATACTGAAAATTCCAATTTCTTTTGTGGAAGTTGGTGTCTGGGTCTTCATTAATTACTATGTCATCGGATTTGATCCAAGCGCAGCAAGGTGAGAATATGTGGTCCTGGCACATTCATACCCTATTCTATGCATCATCTCAAATCATCCCTCTCCCTCTGCATATTATTCAAATCTAACTTTTGCAACGCTTCCCTCCTCACAGGCTATTCAAGCAATATCTGCTGCTTCTACTACTCAATCAAATGGCTTCAGGCTTATTCCGTTTCGTTTCAGTTGTAGGCAGAGACCTGGTTGTTGCAAATACATTATCAGCCTTCACTTTGCTTATCATGATAATCTTGGGTGGATTCATCCTCTCACATGGTATGCTTTATAACTTGTTATGTTAGACTAGATTTCCAGGGCAGTACTTTGTTTAAATCCAATATATGGCTAAAATTACTGCTTTATATAGGCTAAGTCATCATCATCATCTTGTCTCTTTGACAGATAGTATCAAGAAGTGGTGGATTTGGGGTTACTGGATATCACCTCTGATGTATGCCCAGAATGCAATTTCCACAAATGAATTCCTTGGACACAGTTGGAGCAAAGTAAGAAACTTAAGGAGAGGATCACTGTGGTTGGCTAGAGAAAATTAGCTCATGCATGTCTTCTTATATATGTTGCAGGTCCTTCCTGGATCGAAAGAATCACTGGGAGTGGAAATCCTAGAATCTCGTGGAATGTTTACTGAGG
The DNA here is from genome assembly GCA_902712375.1 of Dioscorea dumetorum. Lineage (NCBI taxonomy): Eukaryota > Viridiplantae > Streptophyta > Magnoliopsida > Dioscoreales > Dioscoreaceae > Dioscorea > Dioscorea dumetorum. The sequence continues at coordinate 113,402 of CACTHL010000630.1, forward strand.
CAAAATGGTACTGGATCGGTTTCGCTGCATTGCTTGGCTATGTGGTGTTATTCAATGCCTTTTTCACCATGGCTCTCGACTTTCTCAAACGTAAGTCTTATTACTGCTTAGACATGGATTAAAGTGCAAAAGTTGAACATGGTTACTCATAATCAATCTGTCTAACGCTCGCAGCACTCGGGAAAAACCAACAGTCTATATCAGAGGAGACACTGAAAGAGAAGCACTTAAATTTAACCGGAGAGATGATTGAACTTTCATCCAGAGAAAAGCACTCTGGAAACGCCTCTGCATCTGGAAGTAAGCTGTGCAGATTTATGTAGCTCCTTTGTTTGTTTTTATTTCTTAGTTGCTCGATCTGATTCAAGTGTCTTTTTGACTACAGGTACAGTTAATGACTCAACAAGGCAAACCGCGTCCACCACAGCCATCGATTCCAACGCAAACAAGAAAGGAATGGTCCTTCCATTCACACCACAATCAATAACCTTTGATGAAATAAGATACTCTGTTGACATGCCAGAGGTAACTACTTTTCAAATAGCAGTCTGCATGAACGTTGCCTTCTGTTCAGATTTCTATGGCATAATTGTTACTCAGAATAAAGACTAATGGTTTCCTTGATAAAAAACACTCAATAGGAAATGAAAGCAGAAGGCATTGTGGAAGACAGATTGGAGCTCTTGAAGGGTGTAAGCGGATCTTTCAGACCAGGGGTTCTCACTGCTTTGATGGGTGTCAGTGGAGCTGGCAAAACAACTCTGATGGATGTGTTGGCTGGCAGAAAAACTGGCGGATACATCGAAGGAAACATTACTGTATCAGGCTATCCAAAGAATCAAGAAACATTCGCTCGCATATCAGGATACTGTGAACAAAACGATATTCACTCTCCTTATGTCACAGTTTATGAGTCTCTTGTATACTCTGCATGGCTTAGGCTTCCCGCTGAAGTTGATTCGAAAACCGGAAAGGTAGTGCTTAGTGATGTAGAGCAATCTTTGTCGAGTATCCACGTTGTCAATGTGTAAACTGACCAGTATAACTATTGGGTGCAGATGTTCATTGAAGAGGTCATGGAGCTCGTGGAGCTAACACCACTGAGGGAAGCCTTGGTTGGATTACCTGGTGTAAATGGGCTGTCAACGGAGCAGCGCAAAAGGTTGACCATCGCGGTTGAGCTTGTTGCTAATCCCTCGATTATATTCATGGATGAACCTACTTCTGGACTTGATGCAAGAGCTGCAGCAATTGTTATGAGAACCGTGAGGAACACTGTCGACACTGGAAGAACTGTTGTCTGTACTATTCACCAGCCTAGCATTGACATATTCGAAGCTTTCGATGAGGTGATTCTTTTTCCTAGTTTATGTACTATTGCTTCTTGTGGTGACTAATGACTAGCAATGCCTATCCCGGAGAGGCAGTAATTTGAATTTGCATGATTCTAATGCTTCTTATGCTCTGCAGCTTTTCCTAATGAAGAGAGGAGGACAAGAGATTTATGTAGGTCCACTGGGGCGCCATTCTTGTCATCTAATTGAGTATTTCGAGGTAAGGAAACATGAATCGGTGATAGAGGTTGAACTTTCCATAGATGAATTCTTTTGAGCAGTTTATCTCACCTAGTTTGGCTGTTTGTTGCTCCAGGGTATTAAAGGGGTGAGCAAGATAAAAGACGGTTATAATCCAGCTACATGGATGTTGGAAGTAACCACACAAGCACAGGAGGAGATATTAGGTGTCAATTTTACTGAAGTTTACAAGAACTCAGAATTATTTCAGTGAGTAGCCGACTTATTTTAGCTCCTCAAGAAGTTTCACGTTCCAGAATATTTGGATATAAATACTGAAGGCATATAAATTCTTCAATTGCAGGAGGAACAAAGCTTTGATTAAGGAGCTGAGCATACCTCCGCCGGGCTCAAGTGATCTGCATTTCCCAAGCAAGTACTCACAGCCCTTCATAATGCAGTGCCTTGCATGTCTGTGGAAGCAACGCTTGTCATATTGGAGGAATCCTGCATACACTGCAGTCAGATTTTTCTTCACATTAATCATAGCTTTGGTGTTTGGAACAGTATTTTGGGACATGGGCAGAAAAACGTAAGCCATCATTGAAACTCTAAGCCAACTTATTCATCATTTCAAGAGGCAGATGCAATTTCTTGAGAGAATCAACTGGGCTCCAATGCTGAGAAAGTTCTCTGATGATTAAATATCAAATTGCAGGGGGAAGCAGCAGGATTTATTCAACGCACTGGGTTCCATGTACGCTGCCGTCTTGTTTCTAGGAGTGGCTAATTCCGCATCTGTTCAGCCAGTTGTCTCAGTTGAGCGCACAGTCTTCTACAGAGAAAGGGCTGCTGGAATGTACTCGGCGCTGCCATATGCATTTGGACAGGTTTTCTTTCCCTCCAGAACCAACTCTCCGATTGTGTCATGTTGCATGCTATTATCGATCATTCATATTATCTTCCATTCTATCAACAGGTTGCAATTGAGTTTCCATACGTCTTCGTCCAAGCAACCGTATATGGACTTATAGTGTATGCGATGATAGGATTCGAATGGACTGCTGCCAAGTTCTTTTGGTATCTGTTCTTCATGTACTTCACATTGCTATACTTCACATTCTACGGTATGATGGCAGTTGGTTTGACACCAAACTACAACGTCGCCTCCATTGTTTCTTCTGCATTCTATGGAATTTGGAACCTCTTCTCTGGATTCATCATCCCAAGACCTGTAAGTGCAATATTTAATATAACTTTTTCTTTTTTTTAGTTACATGATTCAATCTGTAGGTTTGGTTTGGTTTCACAGCTGGATATGAAATATACTAATTTATCCATCTCTTCTTCTTCTTCTTCTTCTTCTTCTTCTTCTTCTTCTTCTACACAGAGGATGCCAGTTTGGTGGAGATGGTACTTCTGGGCATGCCCAGTTTCCTGGACCTTATATGGACTAGCTGCTTCACAATTTGGAGATCTTGAGGGCACCCTTGAGAACAGCGATACTACTGTGAAAGAGTTCCTAAAGAGCTACTTTGGGTTCCGACACGACTTCTTGGGTGTGGTAGCTGTGATGGTGGTTGTATTTACTTTGCTCTTTGCTGTCCTGTTTTCCTTAGCCATCAGAACGCTCAACTTCCAAAGGAGATGATTGCATTTACTGCGGTCAAACTTGATTGTCAAGAGCAGTAATTACAAGGCCTGTTCTCCCGTATAAGTCTTGTAGATTGGAAGGACATCATTTTTATTTTTGTTTTATTTTAATTTTGTTGGTGTGATTCTTGTAACCATTTCTTTGTATCATATAGGCTATTGAGAAGCATATATACTTTCTTATTATTATTATTATTATTATTATTATTATTATTATTATTATTATTATTATTATGATTTCTTATTTGCCCCCTCAAGAATGTATGAGATTATTATTCTTTTCTAAATGAAATAAAAGTTCATGTCGTACTACTTCGCATACTTTCTATATATCATCACCATCTCAACCATGCAAAAATTCCCTGCTATCCTTAATAGGAATTTACTTACAAATGCAATGTAAGTGCTCCCAGGCTGGACTCCAGTCTCCGGATTAGACAAACCACAAAGAGTCACCACAAAGCTAGGCGCCACAGGGGGGATGGCTCTGCGCAATTGCTTAAGAAAATATTAGTTTAATAAAAAGTATTATAATGATAGTAATAAAAATAATAATAATACACCACCTCCAGACCTCCAGAGTAAGTAGATCCATGTGGAGATTAGACTTCTCCAACAACAATGCCATCGTATCAGAAAACCAAATCCCACCATATGCACTCGAAGATACACAGTCACACCATTTAGCTACACATAATCGACAGATCTAGAAAACAATGCAGACTTCTTAGTACTTAAACCAAAAATTAAAAGGAGAAAAATAAAAAAAACAAATGAAAATGAAACACATCCAAACCATAAAGGGTCGGTCGTCTCTATGCTGCCATTCCAACGAACGACGCTGGAACCCGCCATAAATTTGACTCTTTCTCCGAAGCATTCTCACGACATATAATCCTCCCATCGCATAGTTCCATAACATGGCATTGAAGCCTTGCACTTGTTCATTTCCCCAGTTCATTTGCATGGCAAGCTCTGCATGAGTTCGAAATTCAACAAGTAGAGGAAGAGAGCTCTCTGGCACCATGGATGTGAGAAGTGATTGTTCGGAGGAGAGTTTGCGTGATGAGGAGGCGCTGAAATGGGCTGCGCTTGAGAAGCTGCCAACTTATGATCGTGTACGAAGAGGAATACTCACTGGAGAAGAAGGAGAGACCACAGAGGTTGATATCCGGAGCCTTAGGTTGAATGATAGGAGGAGCTTGATTGAGAGGTTGGTTAGAGTAGCTGAGGAGGACAATGAGAAGTTCTTGTTGAAGCTTAAGAACAGAATGGAACGGTATCTATCTTTGAGTTTGAGTTGATTCATATATATAGATATATATATGTATGCTTTTTTTCTTGTTTTGTATTGAAATGATGATTTTGTTCGTTGGCCTTTTTTTTTTTAGTGTGGGGATTGAGCCACCAACAATAGAAGTCCGGGTTGAGAATTTGAATGTAACTGCAGAAGCTTATGTGGGAAGCAGGGGTGTTCCAACAGTTGTAAATTTTTTCGGTAACAAGATTGAGGTAGCTAAAAGCTTGTCTTTTTTTTTGTTTTCCTCTATAAAAAGTAAAAACACAAACAAGTTAAAAAGTTGTCGTCTGTTTCTACTTGGAATTCTGCTAATATTGCAGGAGGTTTTGCATAACCTTTATATAATCCCGAGTACGAAGAAACCCATTGCAGTTCTCCGAGACATCAGTGGAATTGTTAAGCCTTGCAGGTATGGTATTCAGCAAGTACAAGTTAATTAATCAAAGAATTTGTTGTTATTGTTCTCCCCTTTTATTGTTTTTTTTTGTTTTTTCTTCCCACATCTTTATGATACAAACAATGTGTCCTTTGTAATGTAGGATGACTCTGCTGCTAGGACCCCCAGGATCAGGAAAGACTACCTTGTTATTAGCCATGGCTGGGAAACTTGATTCATCACTGAAGGCAAGTGCAGCAGCTTGTTCATGTTGTTTTCTTGTCGCTGTTTCTAGAAAAAAATCACATTTATTGCATTGTTTGATTTGGCATGAATTGAAGAGAACGAAAAGAATTGAATCAGACAAGAACTAACTAAAATCTGTCTTAGTTGGGTGATAGAAACATGCAGAAATATTCCCTCTTTGTTTAATTAATGAATGCCATTTGTCCATTTTTTATCCACTTTTATAAAAAAAAACAAAAGAAAAGAAGTTTCATTAGAGGATGAACAAGGCTGTGATTAATTAAAACCAAACTGCAGGTTTGTGGCAGAGTGAGCTATAATGGGCATGAGATGAATGAATTTGTCCCCCAAAGGACCTCTGCATATATTAGCCAGCATGATGTGCATCTAGGGCAAATGACTGTAAGAGAAACGCTTGCTTTCTCTGCAAGATGCCAGGGCATTGGAACTCGTTATGGTAGGTTAGAGATGCATATGCTCTCTCTCTCTCCGTATCTATCTGTCTATCTATCTATCAATAGACAGTAGGCTTTCCTTTTCTCTACAGTATTTTTTAATTTGAATATTTTATTTATGTGGCTGTTGGGTTGGCAATTGCCTCGGCAGAGATGTTGATGGAGCTTGTCAAAAGGGAGAAGGCTGCAAACATCACGCCTGACCAAGATATTGATCTTTTTATGAAGGTGAACAGTGACATTTCAGCTTCTCATACCCAGTCAAAGCAAATTTAAATTTAGTCATCCCTTGCATTAGAAATGCTTCCAAAATACAAACAAACTCTTCAGAAACAAATTATCCCTTTCTCAATTCCTGCTGTGTATTTCATGCATGTAATCCATTGTTCTCTTTTAGGCTTCATCACTAAAAGGCCAGGAGGATGTTGTGACAGATTATATATTGAAGGTCTGAACTTTACATGTTGACCAGTTCTTTCTTAACAGAAGAACATATAGCTTGCAAGCAAACTATCTCACAGTTAATTTCCATTCACATAATAACAGATTCTAGGTCTTGAAATTTGTGCTGATACCATGGTTGGAGATGCAATGGTAAGAGGCATCTCCGGAGGACAGAGGAAGCGTGTGACCACAGGTAGCAATGGAGAGGATCATTCTGAACTTGTGGCCTTTTTAGTTGTTGCCAGACTGATTCATCAAAGAATGAACTTGATGATGCCAGTGCAATTGTTTTGGTTGTTTGCCCAGGTGAGATGCTTGTTGGACCAGCAAAGGCATTGTTCATGGATGAGATATCAACTGGTCTGGACAGTTCTACTACATTCCAGATAATTAACTCAATCAGGCAGTCCGTTCATATACTTGGTGGCACAGCAGTAATCTCACTGCTTCAACCAGCACCTGAAACCTACGGGCTTTTCGATGACATCATTCTCCTCTCTGATGGACAGATTGTGTATCAGGGTCCAAGAGAGCATGTCATTGAGTTCTTTGAATCCATGGGATTCAGATGTCCTGAGAGAAAAGGAATAGCTGATTTCTTGCAAGAGGTAAGCAAGCAAGCTCCACAATTTGTCAGAAAGTTTTTTTCTGATCAGTTCAAAATTATTACTGGTTTGGAACTGTGTAAACTACTGTCTGCATCATCAACAGGTAACATCAAAAAAAGATCAGCAACAATACTGGTGTAGAGGTGAAGCTTACAGCTTTGTATCAGTGAGGGAATTTGCAGAAGCATTTAAATCTTTCCATGTCGGTCAATCACTGAAAGAAGAACTCAGCACTCCATTTGACAGGAGCAAGAACCACCCAGCAGCTTTGACAACCTCGAAGTATGGTGTCAGCAAGATGGAACTACTAAAGGCCTGTATGTGGAGAGAGTTTCTGCTTATGAAGAGGAACGCATTTGTTTACATATTCAAACTCATGCAAGTGAGTTCTTTCTCATCTAATTTCAGGGGCGATATATCTGCATAAATAACAAAGCTCCAGTGAATAAATGCAGAATTTTTAAGAGTTGTACATTAAGTACCTATGAATCTAGCATTCTAGTTTAAAAGGGAAATTGGATTTAATAGTCTTCTAATACATTCTGGTTCCCTGATTTTGGATCTCTTTCTTCGTTTCAGCTTGTTATGCTTGCTTTTGTGACCATGACTGTCTATTTGCGTACCAAGATGCCCCATGAAACAGTAGAAGATGGGTTCGTCTATTTGGGTGTTTTGTTTATTGGCCTACTCACACACTTCTTCAATGGAATCGCGGAGCTTCCAATGAGCATCAAGAAACTTCCCATCTTCTTCAAGCAAAGAGACCTCCACTTGTATCCAGCATGGGCATATGCACTGCCTGCATGGCTACTCAAAATTCCTATATCATTTGTGGAATGTGCTGTTTGGACTGCAATGACATACTATGTTGTTGGATTTGATCCAAGCACAGAAAGGTGAATTTCTTGATGATAATAATGTACAACTTTTTATTCATTTTGGCTATTTTTAGAGTAGTAAGTGACCAGCCTCTGAATCCTATCACTGCAGAATGTTGAGGCAATTTCTTCTATTTACTCTGCTTAGCCAAATGGCTTTTGGACTCTTTCGGCTCCTTGCCGTTTTGGGGCGGGAGATGGTCTCTGCATCAATATTTGGAGCTTTTGCACAGCTTGTCCTTGTTGCCCTGGGTGGATTCCTTCTATCTCGGGGTATGAACTTGATGCTGTCCTCAAAGCACATTCATTCATGCTTCTCAACTCAAACCATCAAGAAGTTTTAACTGTTTTACCTCCAAGGCATTCGATTTTAATTAACAGTTACTCAACCGTGTCTTTTCTCTTTAATTTGCAGACAATATACGTGGCTGGTGGATCTGGGGTTACTGGTCCTCGCCATTGATGTATGCAACAAATGCTATTGCCGTAAATGAGTTCTTGGGAAAAAGATGGAGACATGTAAGATAATCTAATGCAGGTTTTGTAACTCAGTGAAATGAATTGATCCAAAGAAGCATGACATTCTGTGCTGCAGGTGGTTGATCTATCTAGGCCTGCAGAAACAGTGGGTGTTCAAGTCCTGAAATCTCGTGGACTATTTCCTCAGAAGTACTGGTATTGGATTGGTGTCGGTGCATTGCTGGGACATATCTTAGTCTTCAATGCTCTCTTCGCTCTAGCACTTTCTTACCTTGAGCGTAAGTGTCTCATTTTATAGTTGATTTGCAACATGTCTGTGCTTCCATATACCTATTGATGTGTGTTGGTGATCATAAAATTACTGCAGCACTTGGAAGAGGACAGACGCAGGCAATCATCTCTGAGGAGAAATCAGAGGATGGTGTTGACAAGACAAACAATACAGCATCATCTATTAAAAGCGATTCTGGTATGGTGCTTCACATCCAGAGACCAGAGAGATGAACTTGGTCATTGTTAGTTTGTCTTTCACTGATATTGTTTCGATAAATTCCAATGACACAGAGGTCACTCAAACTAAGAGCGTAGTAGAAGATAATAAGAATGGGAAGAGGGGCATGGTACTGCCATTTACTCCTCATTCAATTACTTTCACAGACATCAAGTATGCTGTGGATATGCCAGCGGTATCGACTTCCTGCTGTTTTATTTTTTGTTTCAGTAATGTCAATCATGAAATTCAGAACAATATATTTATAACCGCATGGATGAATCATGATCAGGAGATGAAGGTCCAAGGTGTTAAGGAGAATCGGCTTCTACTTCTAAATGGACTGAGTGGATCTTTCAGACCAGGGGTTCTCACAGCACTAATGGGTGTCAGTGGAGCTGGGAAGACAACTCTAATGGATGTTCTGGCTGGGAGGAAAACTGGGGGATATATAGAGGGAAGCATCTCTATATCTGGTTATCCAAAGAAGCAGGACACTTTTGCTCGCATATCGGGTTACTGTGAACAAAATGACATTCATTCTCCTCAGGTCACAGTATATGAATCTCTACTTTACTCTGCATGGCTCCGACTGGATCCTGAAATTGATCTCGGCACTAGAAAGGTAAATAGATTTATTGTGCATTTTCAGAAGGATCATGCATGCAAGGTCAATCAATGATGGTGTGAAACTGAAATTTGAATAATCTCGTAATGAAGTGCTCTGAATTTTAGAACTTACATTTTTGTGGCTGACTCCTAAATCTTATAATTGTAGATGTTCATAGAGGAGGTCTTGGAGCTTGTTGAACTGGCAAACTTAAGGTTTGCAATGGTTGGTTTGCCTGGAGTGAATGGACTGTCAACTGAGCAGCGCAAGAGACTAACAATAGCTGTTGAGCTTGTTGCCAATCCCTCTATCATATTTATGGATGAGCCAACCTCTGGACTTGATGCCAGAGCTGCAGCTATTGTAATGAGAACAGTAAGGAACACAGTTGACACTGGGCGGGCGGTAGTTTGCACAATTCACCAGCCAAGCATTGACATATTTGAAGCTTTTGATGAGGTAGCATGAAAATGAAGTTAGGCATATCAATCTTTGTGGCAGTGGCATCCTTACTGTAAAACTCATTATAATTCTGCTGCAGCTCTTTCTCTTGAAGCGAGGTGGTGAAGAAATATATGTAGGTCCATTGGGGAGGCATTCATGTCATCTGATCAAATACTTTGAGGTAAGAGTTAATCACCAGCCAGATATTTTCTGGAACTCCGTCAACCTTTAAGATATGATTTTCATTGGATTAAATTGTCTTTTCATCAAGGGAATAAATGGAGTGGCAAAGATAAAGGATGGTTATAATCCAGCAACATGGATGCTAGAGGTAACAAGCATTGGTCAAGAAGAAAAACTAGGGATCAACTTCACTGATATATACAAAAATCTGAATTATACCGGTAAGAACATAATCATGTGATGGGAAAATCAAAACAGTGATGGAGTATCATTTTGGACTCAAGCTAATGTTTCTTTTTACTTTTCGCAAATATTGTAGGAGAAATAAAGTTTTGGTTAATGAATTGAGCAAACCTACCCCAGATTCTAAAGACCTTTACTTCCCTAGTCAGTATGCACAGTCCTCCCTCATGCAATGTGCGATATGCTTATGGAAACAACACAAGTCATACTGGAGAAATCCTAAATATACTGCAGTGAGAACATTCTTCACAACCATCACCGCTTTATTGTACGGGACGATGTTTTGGAGAGTTGGCACAAAAATGTAGCGGACACTGAACTTTCCATCTACCTCACAGCAGTACTAAATTTTATCGTCATTCTAAATGGTTTGTGATTTATATGCAGAAGCACACGTCAAGATTTGTTCAATGCAATGGGATCCATGTATTCTACAGTGATGTTTATCGGAGTTCAGAATTGCCAAATGGTACAACCCATAGTAGATATTGAACGGACAGTTCTCTATAGAGAGAAAGGTGCAGGAATGTATTCTGCTTTACCATATGCTTTTGCGCAGGTAAGCTTTTACCTTCCCATTCTTTGCAGATGGAACTTATTACATTGATTCATCAATCAACTTATGCAAGAATATCAGACTCTGCTAGTTTTACTTCTCCTATATATCATCTACTGTGTCTTTGACAGTGTTTGACAATATGTAGGTTGTGATTGAGATTCCATACGTTCTCCTTCAGACGGTTATATACTGTC